>JAXGGA010008926.1:0-54106 GCA_038373865.1 Uloborus plumipes
GGAAGAAATTTACCAAAGTCAATGGGATCGCAACATGACTGCAGACTTCTGTCGTACTTTAATAATTGATTTTCCTGAGCAATACCATCACGGAAAAGCTTACAGAAAAAGTTTTCTGTATTTTTGTTTTAATTATTTGATGAACAGCATATAATTTTTTTGTTTTTATATCGTTATGGTAAGGGATCTTGATAAAAATATTTTTTCAATACATATTGATATTTTTATTTCGATTTTTTTAGTGAAATAGCTAATAGTCTTTATTTCAAAAATTAGAGCCAATCGGACCAATCTAATAATTCTCTAGTATTCAGCACACTTGTCTGATAAGGAATTAACCTTAAGTTAGAATGCCGCAAAATGACTGTTCCCAAGTGCGGAAATGTGCTTGCAATAAAAGCAAGTCTATGTACAAGATCATTAGGAAATTGGTTTTACATTTTACTATTACTCTTACTGTTGTAATAAAGATTTTTACTTGAAGTAAACATGAATAAGAACTAAGATTTATTTTAAGATATTGACAATGGAAAAATCACTGTAGTAGGAAGCTATTTTATTGGTGAAATAAGTTTTAATACATTGTGTAAATGAATTTATCTTTCTTAGTGTAAAGATCTGTATGAATTAAGAAGGCACATTTATGCAAATGGTACTGATCGCCACGCCCTTAGAAAACTGCTGCAGAGAGTTTTTCAGCCTTGTAAATGCTCCAAATTAAGTGATGACTCATCAAAAGTGGTGAGTTCCTTTTTAGAACTTGGACAGTTAAAATGTTTTTAATATTAAAAATGTATTTTTCCTGCGATAATTTCATCACTTGTCTCTATTTATTATAAAAATTTCATTATAAAAATTTTACTTTAAAATTTATCCATTTTTTTGTTTTTATTCTGACTATTGTTATGCATTTTATGTTACTTAATAAGCTTTGAAAGCTTAGCTTTGTATATCATTTTGAGAAAATGTTGAGGACATTATGTTTTGAATCCATACTTAACATTACATGTTCTTTATTTCGGTTTAGTAGCATTGCATAACAAGTTGAAAATACTTATATTTTTACTATATTTTATATTTATTTATCTTTTTTTTTCCTCTAGAAAAATGTTGAAAGTGAAGCAAAGTTTCCTGTTCAATGTCCTAAGCATGAAATTGCATTTTCAATTAATGACACTGTACAAGAGCTTGACATGAAAGAAGAAAGTAAGGAAGAGCTTTAATCAATTGTTTCCTCTGCTCCTAAGAAAGGAAACAATTCTTGAAATATTTTATTGAATATTGAATTGTACAAAAAGAGGGCTCAACCTCTAGCTTTTATCACCGCAGCCATTCTTTTAGTGAAAGATTCTGCAAAATTTTCTAACCCTTCGTTTAGTATTTCATGGCGCTAAACTTCACTATAATCATTTTTTTAAACTTCTCCACCACATTTACACTTAAATTAGCTTAATTTAATAATAATTTTTAAAATCAAATCAATTTGAATTTCAATAACTTGAATTCAAATTGTTTTTCGCAATGACAAATTGCAATAAGTGTGTAGCGTAAGTTCAAGAGCACATAACCAACTTTGGCCCTGAGCCTTAAAGCTCTTTTGTTCAGTGATTAAAGTACTGGGTTACCACCATGAATACCCTTGGAAAAAACCCTGCCAGGGACACACATCTGTACGCCACTTACTTGTGAGCCGGAAACTCAATAGATGACGGCATCTACTGCCAGTGCCATGCCATCATGTCCTGCATGGTGGAGGCAGAGCCTGATTACCGCAAGAGCACGCGGGGCACAAGCCCCACCTCTTAGATTTCAGGGGGGCCCAAAATCCCCTTACTTTATCCAACGCCTCCTTAATATTAAATGCCTAGTGTAAATTATACTAAAATGCCTATTGTGTATTTTACTATTAATACTAACAGCCTACTGTGTACGTTGACGTATATTTTTGTTTTAATAATTTGGTAGCATTGTTATTTTTTTTTTAATTGATCTTTGCACAAAACTTTTATTTCATTCTGGTATCGTAAGATGTTTATTACTTGTAACACATAACTGATATGAGAAGGGGAGGGGGGCAAGGGGCCCTGAAATAGAAATGTGCCCCTTGTCCAATGTCAGAATGATCGGGCTCTGGGTGGAGGAGCAAAAGTTGGTGGACGCATCATGTTGACATACTGCCAATCTGAAAAAGGAACTGAACCCCAAACTGAGGTCCAAAAAGAAAACAAAGCAATTTGTTGTTGCTCAAAATAAAAATGTAGGGCTTCTCCTTAAAATGTTAAATTTTTCAAACTTGCAATACCTTTGACCAGTACTGTAGATATAAATTAACCTTAAGTAAACATTAATAATGAGTTGAATATTGAATGTTTATTTTAATTGAGCTCACAGAAATCAAATTATGAAACTTATTTCCCAAAAACTAAGACTCCTACTAATGGTTTAGTTTCTATCACCCAACATAAAATGTATTTTGCCTATGTCTTTTATAATAGAGATTAAAGTATCTACATTTTCAAATTATAAATCTGCCTTAGAATGTTATAACCAGGTATTCAATTATGTTTAAAACATCACTTATTATTCTAAAGTTCAAGAATTGATCCTACTAATTCCATGTCTTAAAATATTAATAAAATCACGTTTAAGATTTTTTCAAAAATACTTTTTAAAATAAAATAACAATTAATGTTTTTTTCTTTAGACATATTAACACTGCTTTGTTATTTGGAGTTATATTCTAACAAGTGGCTTGAAATCCAACCATCTACATATTCAACTTGCACAATCAGATGTTATGGCGGACCAAAGCAAATGCATTCAATAGCATGTAAAGTATGTTTTTCAATCATTGATTTTGTTTCTGTATGAATTTCTATGGATTTAATCTCAGCAACATAATAACTTTTGTTCAGGCTTCAATTACGAGGCGCGTTCAAAAAGTAAGGGCCGTTTGCTTGTATTTAAATAATGGCGTTTCGTTTTACTACTGCTGGGCCATTAACTGACTCATTGTGAAGCTACAGCGTCATTTATTTCATTTCTGAAGTCGTATTGTTGTCCGTGAATGCAAAGAACAATGGCCACGAAAATCATTGATCCTGCCAACTGTGAATTGCATTCTGTGATTCGTCGAAAAATTAAGGCGTGCGATCCAAAACAAAGGCCGTGGGAAATTGTCATCAGGCATAATCTTCATCCCCGATAACACGCATCCTCACACTGCTGTCAAAACCAAGGAGAAAATTTAAGATTTTCGTAGAGAACTTTTTGACCACCCACTGTACAGTCCCGATCTTGCACCTACTGACTACTTATTATTACATTTTAAACAGCGGCTAGGTAGACAACGTTTTGAAACCGACGAAGGACTTAAAAACGCTTGTCAACTGGTTCAACTCTCAGGCGGCAAGTTTCTACGCAGAGAGGTTAAAGAAGCTGATGCAGCGGTGTGAAAAATTCTTAGAAGTGAACGGTGATTATGTAGATTATTAAAGTAAGTTTGTACCTAACTAAATATGACATAATTTTTTTTTCTTATTAGTATATTTTTTTCTGTGACCAAACGGCCCTTACTTTTTAAACGCGCCTCGTATAAGAATTACTTTGAAAAAATTGTGCCTTATATCTGCTACTAGCTGTGGGGCCCGGCATTGCACGGGCTTTAAAGTAGTGATGAAAATTTAAATAAACTACTCGCCGTCAAGGCGGTATATAATGATATATAACCACCAAGGCAGCTCGCCTTTAAAGTAGCGAGGAAAGTTTCAGCAAACTACTCGCCGCCAAGGCGGCTCGCCTTTAAAGTAGTAAGGAAAGTTAAAACAAATTACTCGCCGCCAAGGCGGCTCGCATTTAAAGGAGGGAGGAAAGTTTTAGCGAAACCGGTTTCAAAAAACTACTCCCCGCTAAAGCGGCTCGCTAAAAAACTTTCCCGCATCAAAAAGTCAATCGCATTATTTGCACATGCTTCCTCAGGAATAAAAACAATGTCAAGTAGCACATATTTAACACTCTCCCTAATAAACAAATACAATTCCCTACCAAAAACAAATATTTCCAAACCGCTCTCTTCCTGTAACATTAATTGCAAAATTCCAAACAAAAAAGTTGTTTTAATATTTAGATTGCAGCCAAAAAAAAATCCCTGCTAAAAACATGAATTACAATTTAATTTGAAACACATTTTCAAAATGGTACCAGAAAAAAAATATAAGTCATTAAGTAGGCAGGAATTCAATTGAAACACGGACGATCGCATTATTTGCCTTGTTGAAACTCCGTAAAATGAAATGCTTTTAAGAAACGAAATGAAGAAAAGGACACCAACAATGAATTTAAAAGATGTCGCCATAGCAACGCAATAAAACGTTAATAGTTTGATCAGGAAAGAGGTTTTCGAACTCTAAGTTCAAACGCTTGTAACTTTTTTTCTAGTGGAGATAAAAGCTAGGTTCTTCGACTGTAAGTCGAATCAATTCTGGGGTTAAAAATATCGCTCTATCCAATGGCGTAAAAATCAAAACTGTGGAATAATTAGTTTATTTTTTATTGATGGTTTTAATGAACCAAGTATTGCAAGAAATCGGGTGAAGCCTTGCAAAAGGCAAGTTTAAAAATTGAATAACTCGTGCTGTGTTTAAGTTAGAGAATCGGAGCAAACTGCATAGGACGGACAAAATTTTTCTGCTTCCAACGATATATAATATTAATATGTGCAAGTAATTTTTAACCCCAGTATTCGGCTATTTACGTGAAAATTTTCCTTGAATTTGAATAAAAAACGAATCGCTAATCAAATCTTTTCAAACTATAGCCTAAAGTCTTTCTGGATAAATGAACTATTCAACACAAAAAGAATTTTTCAAATCGAACCAGTAGTTCCTGACATTAGCGCGTTCAAACAAACAAACAAACAAACTCTAAAGCTTTATATTATTAGTAAAGATTTTCCTCAACGTGTTTATAACTTCTTAGAAATGGCCTTTTTTCCCAGTACATTAAGAAAAGAAAAATCATTAATTGCATGTTTTTTCTTTAAATGTTTTGAAAGCAATTGATCTTTCTTTGTATTCTTAAAATGATGGTTCATATAATATCCATGTTTATTCTTCCCTCCATAATTTATACTCTCAATTCGAGCGCTTAGCGATTAGAACTCTAATACTCATAGTTCGAAGCTATCTTGTTGTTGATTTCGATTTCGACCATTCAGTTCAACGATGTAGCTTTATGTATGTGATTTGTACTTGTGATATCCTATGTAAATACATAACTAAGTGTATATAACATCTCTCTATCCCTCAATTTCAAAATACATAACAATTCACCAATCTACATACGTAATCAGTTTCTCTCTGTTTTTTAACTATTTAGAGTCCCATTGTAGCAACAGCCATTGCCTTGGATGAAAGGAGAGGCAAAAAATTTGAGAAGACTTCTCATTACCAATTTCCTGTAGTCGAAGTTGCATCTTTCATGGGTCTGAAATCTTCAGCTGTCAAGAGGGAATTAAAGGGGTTAGAATGGAATGGTTAGTTCACATTGTTTTTACTGTATTCTGAACTTTTGAAGCCTCTCAGGGTTAATCGCATCTCATCACAGTTTCAAACTATACATTATGTCTGTCAACATGATTTTAAGATACTGCTAATGGACATAGTAAAATCATTACTTTGCATGATAATATAGTTGTATACCACAAACACTAATGCAGTTTCATTTACTAAAGCACTTATTTTTGCCAGGCTTTATTTTTTCGAGCCTGTTGTGATCTTATTATGACATTATTGTAATTAAAAATAAAACTTTTATTTATTCAGTTAATTAAATTACATACATGTGTGTATGTGTGTGCACAGTGCATACATACATATACTATCAGTTTTGTTTCATTTATTTATTTATTTACTTTTTTTTTTTTTCAAACTTATTTGTAACGTTTATTGTTTGCTAATTTTATGTATCGACCCTAGGTTCTGGTTCAAAATTAAGAACAAAGCGCTCTTCAGGGCCCTATCCCGGTTAAACCACGAAGCTGTGGTAGGTACGGGGGACCCTGGAGTGTGAAATGAAATGAATGCTAATTTTATGTAAGGGTTTTTAGCAAAACACAGAGTATTGTCAAGGGTCTGTTCAGGATTTTTCACAGGGTCCGTTTTTTGTGAAAAACTAAATAATTTTGTGAAAAATCAAATAATTTTGTGAAAATCAAACAATTTTGAAAAAAAAAATTGCAAAAAAAATTTTCTTTTTAATTTAATAAAAAATAAAAATAAATTTCATTTATTTTCCTCTTAAAAAAGCGTATTAAACATCAAAAATGCGAAAAGTCCGATTCCTGTAGCGGATGCAAAGAGATTGCAGTTTTCAAAGTGTTCATTCAAGTGACATCAAAAGCATAAAAACGGAATATAAAATATTTTTTTGGTGAATTTTTTTTACAATTGCATTTTAAAGGTCTATGGTAAACATATTATTGATGTCTGTTAACACAATTAATGCAAAAATAAAATGGAACGATCGTTTAAACATTTAGACTCATAAAAGAACAGTCAATTTTGCTTTAAAAAATTTAAAACAATGATCTGAGCAAAAAATAAAGCGAATTTTCATTTATTTGCCTCTTAATAAAGAGTAATTAGCTTGAAAAGTAAGTAAAATTCGATTTTCATATCGGATGCAGAGATCGCTTTTTTCAAAATGAAAGCATCAGAAATATAAAAACGGTTTTTAATAATTTATTAAAGTCAATTTTAGAGCTGCATTTCATCAGGTTTATATGATGAATGTCATTAATAATCACCGACATATTCGCCAAAAATTCGGAGGAAAAAATACGGTAGGGAAACATAGCAAAACAAACAATACCAGACTTCCAATATTAACAGACGCAAAAATACATTAATTCCTGAATATAACCAAAACACCACCCTTGTAAGCATTAAAAAAATTATAAATAAATGAAATAAAAAAACAGATAATTTTCTGCCAAAATAAGGTCAAAACATCGCACCAAAGACGTCAGATGGAGATAATTTTAATTTTAAATAGCTGATCGCTCAACCCAGAAGCACAAGGGCGGATCCAGAAATGTTCCAAGGGAGGGGCGATTGATTTTTTTTTCTTACTTGTCTAATTTTTTTTGCCATGCATCCTTGTTAACACATGTTGATTACAAATGCTTTGGTCTACCATTTCGAAAAATTTTCAGATTGGAGCCCCGAATCCCCGCACCTCTTCCCTTAATATCATCAAAAATCAAGTAAAATTGCCTTTTTTGAACTTCAAAATCTAGAAACTGCTGAAGAAGAGGCCCTCAAGGGAGGGGCTATTGCCCCCGTCGCCCCTCCCTTGTATCCGCCCTTGCAGAAGCAATCCCATTTTTTCTCCAACCCTAGCTGTCCGTTTGCAGTTCTAAGTTCATTCCGTCGATAATTGCTATTATTATTATTTCCTTTATGTTTAAGTCCATAGCAGGGAGAAAAATCCTTACTCAACACTTCCAGAGAAATCTATAACAGACACATCGCAGCAAGCCGCTTTGATTTGCATATGATAAAACAAACAAGCAGAACCATTAAAGCAAAACAACTACCTTTTTTAATTTCTTTAAAAGAAACCAACAAAAAGTGCTACATTTTACACTTAAGATTTTTTGCTTGCCCGAGCATCGCAGGGCAGGCAGGAAGTGCCGACTTTTTTTTTTTTTTTTCGCAAAGTTGGCAGATAAGCGATTTCCTTCTTTAACTTCGGAAAAGGTCCAAAAGTTATGGGCATGCTATATAGAAATATGCTATGCATTATTTTGATTCCAGATTTGCTTTTTGAATGAATAATGTGTGAAATGTACGTTTGTTTGATAGGCATTTTGTGAAGGGTCCGTTTTGCTTGATCGTATTTTTGTGAAGGGTCCGTTTTACTCGATAGTATTTTTGTGAAGGGTCCGTTTTGCTTGATCGTATTTTTGTGAAGGGTCCGTTAACGGACCCGAATTTCCTCTGGCCAGACCCCTGATTGTTTGCAATGATTTACTTCAAACATTCCTTTTACTTTTCATTCCCTTTACTTTTTAATTTCAAACTTCTAAGTTTGAAATACGCTAAATAATTAAAACCTTGTTTCTTTCTCCATTTATAGAAAAGCATTAATTTTTTTTAGTTTTCTAAGTAGCCAAAATATTGATTCAAACAGCATTAAATATATCTTCACTTGCCTCAATCCATTAGCACAATTGAAACATTGTTTCACATAAATTTATATTTTATTCCTGTAATTTTAAGCTTTTGCTTCTAATTTATATATATTTGAAAAAAGCGGCCATTTTGTATCATAATATGAAGTATCAATTTCCTGCAAAGTTTTCTTATATTTAAAAAATAACAATTTGTTGCGTTCGTGACTACCACACCGTATACAAATTATTATTTTTCAAGTACAAAATATAATAAAATTGATACTTCATAATATGATGCATAATAGTTCTTCATATTTGAAAATGTCACAATAAAAATCCAAAGCTTAAAACTCAGGGGGGAGGAGTGCAAACATATGCATAAAAATGTCACAACCGTGCAAATGGACTGAGCAACAAATTAAGTATTAAGAATATATGTTTTCTAGAACAAAGGCGTAAGACTGGAGTCTTGGTGGAGTTCTCTGATCTTGCATTTCATGTCCTTGCCCCTGGGAATCTCTCCGAAGATGAGCTAGACTCAATTCTTGATTATCTGCAAAAGAAAGTTACGACATCAGAGAAACAAGAGCTGGCGAATCTCAACTCTCTGTTTTCTGTTTTCCAAAAGTAAAACTTTACTTTTATTATTAATTTTGTTTCAATAAGTTATTTTGTTTACTGTAGTACTACTTACCACCAGGGAACCATTACAAATAGTGTAATAATGAAAAATGTTTAAATAGGTAGCAACCAGAAGATCATCTCAGGACATATTGTTGTCATAAGAATTATTTGCCCTTGTCCGCCCGTTATTGAGTTATAAAGTCTTAAAACCTGACATTTTTTTTACTTTTTAATTTTTTTGAAAAATGCCAAATTAAAAAACTTGACAAAATTGATCTCACATACTCACCATCTGCAGGTGCAGGACATCTATCTAGAAATGATATGAACAATGTCTGCCTTTACTCACCTAAACTCTCTAAATTTAGCAACTTTTTTTAAAAATTTCGAGACTTTGACTCATACCCCTCATTTCAGGTTTTCCTTGCGCCCCCCCCCCCCCCCAAGGAAAGGGGAGAAGGGTTCGAAGGCTGCAAACACAATGCAATTTCATCGGAAAACACCGAAAACTACAACCACTTATATGCAAATACTTTGGTTTCTTAAAGTCAGTGGGGAGCAATTGACCCCTCCTGACCCTCCTAAATGACTTTGTCCACATATTTCGAAAATAGGGTCACGAGGGCAAAAATGCATTTGTTCAAAAACATGTTTTTAATGCTCTTTCAATTGCTACTTATTTAAATTAAAATAATTATTTCACTATTGTATGGTTTCCTGGTAAGACACCAAAGTATTGACTGCCAAAAGTTTCAACTTTTGGCAAACTTCAAGACCTCATAATTTAATAACGGGGTCACAAGGACAAATAATTTATATGTCTGGAATAAGACAAAGTTTTAGTCATTCAGAATGTCCCCCAAAACCAAATTTTTCTTGGTCTTGTCTCTCTTTCTAGTTATTGTCAATTTCCTATGTAATATCCTTTTAACTGTCATCATTAAGAAGTTTTGCAGAATAAAACCTTTGTATTGCAGAATAAAAAATAATTTGTCTGAAATCTTTTCATCCACAAGCTTACTTCTTTTGCATGGAAAATGAGTTCGTTGTAACCTGTACACACGTGTCTCCAGTTTTCTGCAAAATTTGTGCTTATTAATGTTATATTATTATCTTTTATCTGTCATTATTAGCAGTTTTTCAACGTGACTCAACTATGAAAAGTATTATCTTTCGATCTTTTTATTTTTGCTAGAAATGTGGCATAGTAACAAGACATTAACCTCTTACGCCCAAGTTTGCAAGCACAAATATACAAGTCTATGGATTTTTAAGCCTTTGTCTTCCTCTGGCGTTAAGAAAAAGATTCATTTGCGTAAAAATAACATGGTTTTTGTTGTTTTTTGCTGAAATTTACATTGAGTATATAACCCTTTGCCCCCCCCCCCCCTCACACACACACACACTGAAAAATTAAAAATGACGAGCCTCGTGCTTGTCATTAGATTATGGGATATGCAAATATTTCTTGAATATCGAGTATTTTCTTGAATGCTCCTGGCTAAATTAAATTCCCGATACAATTTGCAGTGAAAGAACTGTTATTTCGTTGTGATGGGAAATTAGGAACAATATTCTCAAGTGGAACTGGCATTTGCTGGATTAACTGCAATAGAAAGAATGATTACCAGTTCTTAGGCAATGAAAAAAAATCTGCAAATTGCTTTTTGGAACAGTTTACACTGTCAATATAATCCTTAATGTAGCTGGGGATTTTTTTTTTTCAAGCACAAATTGCATGTTTTCTTAAAACAAGATGCTGAAAATTACAAAACCTCAATTTTATTAAGTTAAAAAGTTTAAGTTGGATTCCTTGCTTATTAAGAAAAACAATGTAGAACTGATTGAGAAGAGAAAAAGTGCTAAAATGTTTCAGAACAATATATATGTTATTTAATTGCTCATTATTATTTTTTACTTCTGTTTTGTTATGAACTTTTGAAATATGTGATTTTTGTTCTATAAAGGAAAATAGGATGCACGTTTTCTTAATCCATTTATCACTCTGTAATAAATTCACAAAATTACAAAAAAAAAAGAAAAAAAAAAAGGTGTTATGAAAATACTGAAAAGTCAAAACTAATTATTCAATGCAAGACGAAAATAAGTTGAACACAGACTATCTTTCTTCAAAAGTTAAATATTATGATTGCATTCATTATGTCGTATTTTGACATGAAATTATCTGTCCTTTTCCTCAAAATGATTTGTTTATTTATTGAGTTACTTAAATATATCTTCCTAATTTTTACATGCAGATATTCCAGTGCTCATTATTGGTCCTGCTGCGACGAAGCAAACTTAGAACAGAGTCAGAAGATTAAAGAAGCTGTAAACACATATTTTACAAGAAATGAAATACCACTTGATGATGTGATAGATTCTACTTTTACAGAAAATGAGCCTCCAGAGGTATAAAAAATTATCAATCTTATTCAAATATTTCTATGGGTAATCGAGACTTTGGGTTTTAAGTCAGAATTTTAATTATAAAGATGCATAACTAATTAAAAAGTCCTTTGGGAGTAACTTTGAGTCATTTCGGTTAACTATGTACCACCTCAAAATTTTTATTGCCATGGGATGATGTGAATATTGGCCTTAGTTATAAACAACACTAAAATTTTAACTGAGGAGAAATATTTTTAACTTGTTGTGTTAAAACCAACTGTGACAGACATGACAAAATTGCAACATAAATTTTGAGCAACCATTTCTCACACTGAGAATGAAAGGTTCACTTTTTAAATTGGATTAGCAAATTCCTATAGACGAAAATAAAAGGATGTTCCCCGTTCATTCTCAGTGTGCGATATGTTATTACCATTTACGCTTAATTAGTATGTGTGTCAAGTCTAGAATTTTTTGGGAATCAAAGTAAAACTTGCATATATCAAACAAAAAGGGAAATTGTAAGAAATTTGCAAACAGTAAAATATTACAAAATATTTATAATTGTGACAGATATGACAAGATTAAAATAACAAATTTTTGGTTTTGAAATTAGTCTTGGATAAATTAGTTATAAAAATTTTATTTAATTATTTTAATGTATCTGTTTATTTTCATAAAACTTATTTAAAATCAACTAGAACTGAAAAAAAATTGGTTTAGTTTAAATTTAAAAAATAATTTCTACGTTGCATTTTCATGGAATTTACCAAGATTCAATAAAACTATTAAAATATGAATGAGTCAGTGTAAAATAGTGAAATTGTGGCTCAAAATTGCCCCAAATGGACTGTAATGAATGGAATGTTATCGATGCATATTGTATGAATTGTTACCCAAGTGGTAAAAAAGAAAATACTGGTATTAGAGAAAGCCTGTGAGGAAAGAGCAAAAAAAAAACTTTAGTTTTAAAGTTTTGGAGGAATGTAAAAGCATGGCAACAATGAGGGGGGGGGGAAGAGGAGGAAAAAAGAAAGAAAAAAAATATTAAAAATAAATAGATGATGAGTGATATGCCCAATATTGGGCCATACACTTTGTACATATTTTATTTATATGAAAAATAAATATTTCGTGTAACAAATATTTTAATGAACAAATAAGACTAAATGATCTTTAAAACTGGTACATTATATTTAGCAGAAGTAGAGAAAATTTTCACTTTTCTAGAAGCATTTGCAGGTAAAACATTTAACTTAAATTAACTCTGCCACAGATTTAAAAATAACTCGTATGAAAATTTTTTGAAAAAGGTACCATCTATACGGGCATAAAACTTTTAAGAAGTGATTTCTGCATTTGCCGCTCAGTGCAGACATCACTTTTGTAACACAGCAGTATACATCATGTTTTTAACACAATTAAACGACTTAACTTAATAAAAATGTCAATAAATAATAGCAAGATAACACACCATCAAACCACCATGATTTATTTCGTCTCAGAGATCTGAAATTCATTGATTTGCTTTGCGGTTGAAACTGAGGAGAGAAATTTTTTGTTTTGTTGCAAATTGAACTTTGAACTATCCAGTATGCCGGAAAATTTGAATTTCCCGGCATGCTGGTGAACCTTACTTCTTCCGGAATGCGGGGTAATACGGTATCTCATTTATTAGAAAAGTTATGTTGAGAAATTTAGGTAAGTAAATTTAAGTTGAATATTAGCTATTGTAATGATGGTAAATATAAATTGGTTATAAAGTTAAATGAAGGGGGGGGAGGGACTTTCCCAGTTAAAATGCTGTAAAAGCACTTATTTTTACAAGGCTTTAACTTTTACAAGACTAGTCATTATGAAAATTTTCGCCTTGCGAAATATTTCAACTTTTTTGTTGTTGTGTATTAATAGACTTACATGGTTGTTTAGTATAAAATTCAAAATTTTCTTCTTGAAAAATTATAGATATCTTCAATTTTGAAAAAATAAGTTCTATTACACTAACTGAAATTTAAAATAGGCCTCTTAGTAAAAACAACTTAGTGTACAGAAGTATGAGAGTGGTGAAAATAAATTCCGATCGAGTGATCCGAAATTGTGTGAAAATGGTTTTTATATTTCTACTACTGAATATGATCGAATTTTCAGGAGCACAATTTTGAAATAGTTTTAAAAACCATCAGCAAATTTTGCAAACTTCTTTCATCAATTTCCACACATTTTTAGTTTTCTTACAGAATTACTGCTGCTACAAAAATAAACTGGAAAATGCTTTATACTTCTTCAGGCTTTCACGGCCGCCGTCAATATGAAGCGGTATTTCCGGGCTTATAGGCCGTGGTCGATGAGAAAAATGAGTCCCAAACGTTTCGTCGGACACTGCGGTCGACATCATCAGTGAGTAGTTTGCTGAGACTGATACGCTAGCTTCGGCCGCTCGGGTATTTAAGCAAACTGCTAATGGCGTGTTGGCTCCTGATTGGTTGCTGTTTCTTCGGCCTCTGGAGCGTTCTGGATTCTGGATGGATTTTCCGGAATGGGTGAGCTGTCTGTTTCTGGACCGTTATGGCGAGCAGATCGAAGGACGGAATGCCATATTTTCAGTAAATTGAAGTTCTCTTCTTTTCTATTGAAGTTACGCGGATGCTTGAAAATTTCTATTGCTTCGCGATGAAGACAGGCATAGTAATGGGATGTTGTGGCCAGGATTTCTGTGTCTTTAAATTTAATGTTGTGGACTCCTTCCTGTTGGCTGTGTTCGGCCACTGCTGACTTCTCATAGTGTCCTAACCGGCAATGACGTTCGTGCTCGGAAAGGCGTGTCCTGATACTGCGCTTCGTGGTTCCAACATAAACGGATCCGCACGAGCACGGAATTTTGTAGACTCCTGACGACTTTGTAGACTTCAAGCGAACGGGTTTACAGTACAGGAAATTAGAAGAGCCCTCCACCCCAGGAGGACCCAAAATAATGTACAGGATACTACACCAGTTGAGCCATTAGGAAAAGTATTCCTGCCGTACCTGCACAGGATTACAGACCGGCTCGGGAAACTCCTGGAGAAACACAACGTCAAGACTGTTTTCACTCCCACCAACCAACTAAGGAACTACTATCGCCCGGTGAAGGACCCCCGTGACCCCTTCTCTGCGTCAGGAGTCTACAAAATTCCGTGCTCGTGCGGATCCGTTTATGTTGGAACCACGAAGCGCAGTATCAGGACACGCCTTTCCGAGCACGAACGTCATTGCCGGTTAGGACACTATGAGAAGTCAGCAGTGGCCGAACACAGCCAACAGGAAGGAGTCCACAACATTAAATTTAAAGACACAGAAATCCTGGCCACAACATCCCATTACTATGCCCGTCTTCATCGCGAAGCAATAGAAATTTTCAAGCATCCGCGTAACTTCAATAGAAAAGAAGAGAACTTCAATTTACCGAAAATATGGCATTCCGTCCTTAGATCCGCTCGCCATAACGGTCCAGAAACAGACAGCTCACCCATTTCGGAAAATCCATCCAGAATCCAGAACGCTCCAGAGGCCGAAGAAACAGCAACCAATCAGGAGCCAACACGCCATTAGCAGTTTGCTTAAATACCCGAGCGGCCGAAGCTAGCGTATCAGTCTCAGCAAACTACTCACTGATGATGTCGACCGCAGTGTCCGACGAAACGTTTGGGACTCATTTTTCTCATCGACCATGGCCTATAAGCCCGGAAATACCGCTTCATATGGAAAATGCTTTCTTTAATGTTATAGGTTGATAACAAAAGAGCACTTTAAATATTTTTTAAGTTTACTGATTGAGTAGCCATTATTTTTAAATAAGAAAAAAATCCTGTTCTTCATTCTTTTATGTCTACTCTACAGGACATGCTATTGTATGCAAGATCAGAAATACGGGACCTTATCTGCACTCATCGTGACCAAGAATTCTCAGGTCGAGCAATAGCTCGTATATTGCATGGAATTAGTAGTCCTTGTTACCCATCTGAAATTTGGGGAAAAGTAAGAAAATTCTGGAGGAGTTTTCTTCATATTGATTTCAATCTGTTACTCAAAGTTGCTAATGAAGAACTTAAAACTTATAGATAATTCAAACTTTTTTTTTTGTTTTTAATATTCATTCAAAATATATGTCCAACTGTAAATTTCATTAATTGTACAAACATACATAATTATTTTTGTAAGTGATAAAGTGTATTTTATAAATAATTTGAATTAAGTAGATTTTCTTTTGTGTGACCTCCCTGTTTATTAAGTTCCTTCACCTTAAATAAAATTTAAAAATGTAAAAAATGTCCTTTCCACTAGCTAGATGTTTGAAATGAAAATAGTCAGCTTAACTTCATACTAATCTTATAGTTTTAACTTATATTGGGAGAAAGGATTCAAAAAAAAAAAAAAAAAAAAAAACACCAACCAGTGATAATTAGAATAAAATGTCAGGTTTAGTAACTAATATTGCTAGTAGTTTTCTAAGCTTTTATGTAATATGAACAAAGAAAAAATTTCCAGAATGCAAATTTTATTTTTTTTATTAATGAAAGCTAAATCGGCAAAAAATAAACAAAACAAAACACTTGAATACATAACTTGAGAATACATGATTAAAAATGAGCAAAAGGTAAAAAATCAATATCAGTGAAAAAGATATCACCAAATGTTTAGTTTCCTGATAGGAGACACACTTCTCAGCAGTATAATTAAGGAGACTGTGCTAAGTCGTTATAAAAATATGAGGCTACGGATAAATGTCTCCCTAAGATGAGAATGGCACATTAAACTACCCATACAAATAAGGGAAAAAAATTACAGTCACACGGTAAAGCTTTCCTGGCATTTTTTACAGCCAACATCTAAATACAGAGTATAAATGTCTATTTACAGTGGAAAACAAAACATTGGCACCCGAGCTTTATGTTCAACATAATGCAAATCAGTACAAGTCAAGGTTTCTACAAAATGTAAAATGTATTCTTGAAATAAATTACTATGTATGAAAATGCCAACTTAAGAGACATATTGGTTAATCAACTAAAAATGAAAACTTTTTGACACATAGCACTTCACTAGAACATTCAACAGAGTGCACTTTTATTTTGTCTGAAGAAAAAATTATAATTTCATAGAAAGTTTATTAACTGTCTTGGGTATTGTTGGGTGAAGCTGAAGATATGAGGATCATAATATAATCTGAAAGCATGGCTTTCTTATTTAATGATCAAATATTTGTGTTAAAGCTATAGTCCTGAAAATTCAGCTGAATTGAACCAAAAAGTAAATGAGTTCAAAAATAGTGGGCGGTTGAGAATCTCCGTGCAACATTTCTTTTGTGCAAGGTTTTTTCACCCTGCCAGAATGTGGCTGAATTTTGGGGGCTATATTGTAAAAAATCGATATGGAGGTCTAAGGTCGATAGTTTTAGCACCTACTTTGTAAAAGTTACACATGCATTAATGAAAATTTTAAATGTGGAATTTTTTTTTTTTTTGAAAAACAGAAGGAATTTGTCCTGCAACTTAATACTGTGAATGTCATGTAAAGTATGTTTATGCAGTTTTATTTTACAGCATTAACACAATCATGAAAAGCAAAAATTGTAATTGAACTGAAGAATAACATAACATATCCTAAAGAAATTTGTTTGTCATTTGAGTTTGTTGGGTTTTCCCTTTTGTTCTTGTTGGGAAATCATTTGATGGAAAATGCTAGAAAGAGGAATGAAAATTATTACTTGTGCTCCCCCCCCCCCCTGCCATCCTGCCAAAATGGATGTATTATTATTAGGGAGTAAACTACAAGATATTATTTGTTACAAAACAACAATATGGATTTTTTTCTCCCCCAATTGAAAATATTTTTAAAAAAAAATTCACTTCCAAGCATAGAAATGCATGTGCTTTTTGAAATATTCACTATTTTAAAATATTTTTAATAATATCTTAAAATGAAATGAATTTTTCATTGATGTCATATTTTAGCAGATATTTTTGGTATTTAATCTAGCACTTTTAGCAACTGTACATAGGAGAAAAACAACAGTATTAAAATAAAGTATTAAAAAAAGGACATATTTAGACATTTTCACAAGATAGAATGTTACATGATTGCTACCTGATATTCAGGGACTTCTGTCACTAAGGCAGAAATTCAAGTGAAACAGGCGATCGCAAATTGCAATCGCTACTGGAAATGAATTACATTAGAACGTTTCTTGATAAAAACATCGTGACGTTTGCCTATGAAAAACAAGCTAGATAAAACGTCACAGCCTACTTGGCGAAAAAGAGGAGATTGCTGACTGCTTGTGAGCTCTTATTGGCCCCACCCGTAGTGACGTCAGTGCGATTAGCATTTATAGCGATTGCAACTTATCCAAATTTGGGAATTTGCGATTGCAATGGTGAGTTGCGATCGTCCGTGTTTCACTTGAATTCCTGCCTAAGTCATTTAGACAATATTTTTTTTTATTGAATGTAATTTAAAGATCACAATAAAATTTGTGGATATTTTTTCGCATTTTGTGCATTCAAAATCATTGTTTAAGTTTTGTTTTAGGTTCGAAAATATTTTAATAAAAAATATAATTTACAGTATTGTAATCTTGGATTAGCAAGGAAAGATATGTATTCACATTCCAGTCTGAATGTAATGCCTGAATTGCAAAATACATTTGCATTTGAAAACCATCCAAGCTTTCTGTATTTACACCAAGCAAATAAGTCATGAATACTCATTGAAACTTCTACTTAATGAAGTGCAAACACATATACAATTTGTGAATAACACATTAAAACCTTTTTGAAAAAACATCACATTGGAATTTTGACATATTGAAAGCAGGAGAAAGTAAAAAATAATAACAATAAAATATAATGAAATTGTATAGAGTGAGAAAATGACTAGCAGTATTTAAAAGTTTGAACATAATTTTTGAATTATCTGATAAAACTCATAAAATCTTATCAAACCTGAAGACATGCTGGCTCAACTACTTTTATCACATAATTTTTTGTTTAACATACGTTGACAATTGGTTTAATGAAAGAAATAATAGAAAGCGTAGATTGGGAATTACTAATTTTATCAACATTACATTGATACAAAAATGTAAATGAAATTCAGTCTTTTTCATTAAACAGCTTAAGAGTGACATAAAAACGAAGCTCTTATTTAACAACCGAATTCCATTTCATCAGATATTCAATATCAATCTTTATCCTCACAATGCTATTTTTTCTTCGTAAAATATTTTTCTCAACTTATGATTAACTCTTAAATGTTAGCATTTAAATAGTATTGAAGTATTCTGTGGGGGAAAAAAAGATATATATACACACTGGAGGTTCCGCTTTCAGTTGACCACCTAACCGTGACCTGTACCCCAGAGCCTGCGGCTTCATAAACTAATTCAGGCACAGTAGGCTCTGACCCTCAATGGGTAAGAGCAGCAGTTCCAAATTTCTGCCCCAGCTCAAAAAAAAAAAAAAAAACGATCACGCACTGTTGAGGCCTTTTTGAAATACCCGATATCAAAGCAGACCCTTTCAATATAGTAAAAGCTGTTCTCATACAACCTAGCCTATTTTTTTTTTTTTTTTTTTTTTTTTTTTCACAATTTAATAGAATTATGATAACAGTACTTCAAATATGACTCCCCAAGTTTTGTGGATTTCAAAAATTGGATTAAGCCACAAGCAACATAGTCTACTCATGGTTCCAATGGAACTAGCATCCAGATACACCAAGTCTATCTGAATGAGAGGAAAAGTAAAAATTTAATGCATGTCATATCAACGTTGCTTTGCTTAATTTAGAGGCTGACACCTCTAAAACTATCCATTTTCACTTGTAAACCGGATGTTTGCCTTCTCATCATATACGTGGTCATGTAGTATATCCACTACAAGGCTCACCACAAAATAGAACAGCAAAAAATGTCCTTGACACAAGTGACATGGTCTAAATGAGCCAGCTAAGTTGTATACCAATTTTAAGATTCTTTTATCTTGAAAACATCATATCACATATCGCTGATTAGTGTAAATTATACATACCCAGAAGATATTTAAAATAGCATTTTCAAGGTACAAAAATCTAAAACTTTTGCTGAAATAAACTAATCCTGCCCCCACTACTACCCCCAAGAGAATTCAGACCACCGGTGACATCTCCCCCCCCCTCTCCCAATTATTTCTGCAAGTTCGTACCCCTGTGTACATATATATATATTGAAAGCAAGAAAAGAAAATAACATATTCATAACTTTGAACTAACTATAGATAAAATTGCCAGTTTAACAGATATATCACAATATTTTATAACTTCAGCCTCACATTTAAATGAGAAAACCTAGGTATTTGATAGGTCTAGGACATTCTTTTCTCACAAAGCTAATCAATATTATCTAATAAAAATTCATTTGAAACTTTTAGATTTCCTTCAATATACAATTTAGAACCTTTATTTTTATATTTTCACTAACCGCAATTATGATGCTTGCTTTATTGATCCTAATATCGAGAATTGTCCCTTATTGAACATATCTTGGAAAGAATAAGATGTAAGTACTCATTCAGTATTACATTCAAACAAATACACAATATAGAAAATACACAACAAAATAAAATTTAAGTATATATTTACATAGATAGACATGAATGCATATCTATGGCATACACATGTGTACCTTTTGATCTTAAGAAATTAAACATATTAATTCTATCTCATGAAGTCTTTACAAAATCATAGTTTACATTCTGAAAAGTTATTTACATCATTTATAACACCAGTGAAACTAATTTGAAATCAAATGCAAAGAAAGATTTCTTGCAGAGAATTTCAAATAATTTTAAAATCTGATCAATGATAAGATGCAGAATTTTTTAAATATCAAAATAAAATACAACAAAGGTCTATGCCAATTATAATTTGTCACATACACATATATATCGATACTAAATTTTTTAACAAAATTAAAAAGTAGAAAGGTGCAAATTTGATCATAACAAAAATGTATATACGATTCTACAACAAAGAATTGTACAATACCTAAAACACTTTGTAAATTATATGTTGGATATATAACAGCCACATGGAAGGAAGGTAATTTTTTAGTCACAAAAATAATTGCTAAATTGTAAAATGTATTTAGAAAATATAAAAATTGGTATTAACAGAGAAAAATTAAAACCTTAATTTTTAACAATTTAACCTTTTCATAATAGATTTCAGAACCAAATTACATTACAAGAAATGTTTTAGTTTTAAAAACCTAAATCTGCTGCTTTGACACAAAACTGGAAGATCAGGTTAATTATATCAGTTTTAAAAACCAGTACGTTCTAAAATTAAAATTTTTGAAGCTTATTATGTGATTACGTTGGAGGTTGATCATGTAAGAACATTCTATTTTCTTTTTACTCAAGTTAAACTCAGTAGAAAATTTATTGGAGTAAATTCAAAATGACATATCATTGCCTCAAAGCAACAGTAAGACATCTTATCCTAGAAATTACAGTAAGATACATTAATGTTCTTTTGAGGTGATATTACACCTTGGTTTTTATGTATTTCCAATTCTCAATTGAAAAATTCAATGAAGCTGTTCTGCAAAGCTGCATACATGTCAATAAAAATAGTCCTAAAAATGATCACTTCAATGATACATGATAATTAGCACATAGGAACAAAACATTATTCAAGTTCATTTGGTTGCATGAATTTGACTGGCAATGGTGTCTTCATACAAATGAGACCTATATTTGAAAATAATGGGAAAATATGTTTATTTAGAACATCATGTTCTCCTAGTGAACACCAGAGGGCGGGCCCTGCCACTCTGGCTTGTACGGGGAGGCTCTGTAGTGGCTAGGACTGATGGTGGGCGTAAGAGTTGGAGGAGCAAAACTCAAGCTTGTACTAGTAGTTGTACTGGGAATGGGCTCAGGCAAAGATGATTCCATTTTGATAGCATTGTTAGCATTGAGAGGCCCATTTGTTGGACCATTAGCATTTTGGCCTGATGTTCCAGCATTATGCCCTAAAGTACCGCCTGCTCTCGGATGACGAGCACCGCCGGGAGGCACTAATCGAGAGAAAGAAAGATCAGAATATTTCGTTTTAATACAAAACTTGACAAGAATCTTATGAAACAAATTCACTACACAACAGTTAAGGGCAAAAACTCACTACATAATAATTAAGGGTACAAAAGACAAATCTTGATTTATTAATTTCAATTTCTACCTGATAAAATACAATTTTTTCTATAATTCATTGGTCAACATTCAACAATAAACTAAATATAGGATCTTTTAGTCATACTGACGTGAGAGGTTTGATTGTAACTTTACTGTTATTTTTTCCTCACATCATGGGCGGAGAGAAAAATTTCACTCTTACTTGCACAATTAAATATAATTACTCATACTCGGATACTATATGTTTCACAATAATATGGAAACACTTCAGCAAGTACTTCATGAACACTCTTTCAAGAAAAGGAAACACAAAAGAAACGATTAAGTCTCCTTGAAACTTAAAATAAATGGCAATGTTTTAAAACTTTTATATTTTGCATTCCCTCGTAGATATGCATGATTTACTTAAATAAAACTGTTCATTGAAATTTGTGACATGTGTGCCACAGCTGATTTTCTCATTTAGAATGGAATAACCCCTTTTTGAAATATTAAAGCAGAAAGTTTAACTTTTTAACTATAAAATTTTCTTGCAGAGAGCACAAGAGAAGAACTTCTGCAAATAACTTCAGAAAAAAACTCTTGAATACATTAATGTTCATTTCTAGTGTTCACATTTTTTTAAAAAAAGGGCAGGGTAAATTTCTTAAAGAGGGCATTTTTTATGGGAAAAAAGGGCACTTTTTGCGGAGTAGAAAGGCACTCGGGCATACCACTGATTTGTGAGGTAAATGTATGCAGACATTATTTTTGTTTAAAAAGATCGAATTTCTGAAAAAATAGACCAGAAAATATTTGTTAACATATCAAATCAAATATTTATCAAAATGCAGCTTTAAAATCTTAAACCAGGGACTAACAACTTCATAATGGCTAGCAGCACTACGAAAAGAAGTTATAATTTATTACTTTCATACTTTAATAGTCTCTTATAGAGATGAGCCGGGCTCGGCCCGAGTCCGAAAGCCCGAGACGGACTCGGGCCCTTTAACTTCAAGCAGCTTTCAGGCTCGGGCTCGATCTCATATTAAGATAGTCAGTTTTTATACAAATACAACGTTCACGGAATATTGGGTACTTAAGAGCGTGAGAACAGTTTTTCTTAATGGCAGAATTGCTTTGTTCAAGAAGAGTTTCAGAGAAATGACATCTATCTCCCACTCCCATACATCGTTTCTCAGCTTCCGCACATCGGAAAAAAATTAAAATAATAATAATAATTCAAAAAGATAGCACCCAATTATAATATATTTGCAATTGCTATTACGGTATACCATATGGTAGTGCATCCCAAGTGGAAATTAAAAATATATATATTGATGTTTGATACCTTCGGGCTCGGGCCGGTTCGGGCTCAAAACAAGACAATATCACTCGGGCTCGGATTAAAAATTCTCGGGCTCGGGCCTTCAAAAGTGGGCCCGAACTCGTCTCTAGTCTCTTATCTTACTGTCATTAGTCCGAAATAAGCCAGTACTTGAGTTTCAATTCAAAATTTGTATCTTTACAGATGTTTTCATAAAATCAAAAGAGGCCTGATGTTGATAATAGACAAAAATTAGTTTTGAAAACTTTATAAACTTATTGTAATTTGCCCTTAATATTTTAAATATATTTGGATTTATTAATATACCAAGCATACTTGATTTAAAACAGAAAACAAGGCTTTGGAGTAGCAAAAGGAAATGCACTATTTTTGTAAGTTTTTTTTTTTTTTTTTTTTTAATGTACAACAAATATAATATGTAAAGCAATCTAAGAGCAAATGGAATTGATTTTAAAAATATGAATCTTCGAATCTTCAGAATGATAGATGAATGAATGATAGTTATTACATGAAACAAAAAAGAAAAACCATCAAGCAATAGTTTTAAATTTTTAAACCAAATCAGATAAAAGTCAAGGCTTTAATATTCTCATGCTTAATATATTTGTAATATTAAATGTGTGTGTGTGTTTTTTTTAAAAGAGATAAGAACATAACGGTAAAGATAAGAACTTTGACCCCCCCCCCCCCCCATCTCTATGCAAATCACACACCGAATTTTGTTTCAAGAACAAAAAAAAAAAAAATGCCAAATATCCTTGGAACAAGTACATCTGTTTTTTGTTTTGTTTTGAAACTTTTAAACAGGTGCTTCTTCAAAGCTTTGTTCTGTGAATGAGCCATAGTTGAAACACTTTTTTTCAATGGATGAATGACAGATTTTTGCTTTTTTTTTTTTTTTTTTCAAAATTCCATTTATTTTCAGGTAATTAAAAGAATATTCATACTTTTCAAAAATGTATTTATCAAAAATAGATTTTCCTAAAACACATTTCAAGAAAGATTTAAAAAGGCGACAAAAATTCGAAAAGGTGACAAAAGTAACCAAATTTTCAAAAGGTGAAAAAATTGACTGACTCCTCGCCCTCAACTTATAAACGAAACTGAAAATATTACACTCTAATCAGTTTTATCCTTGAAAAACTGAAACTAGCTCTGAATACTTGATAAATATTTTTTTATTTTGTTCACTGTTAAAAAAAAAAAGAAAATTAACCAAAAGCAGACGTTAAAAGATTGCTGCAGCACGCTTATAAGAACGCACACCTTCTACCCTTTGAAAGCAAAAACAGCTTTCATTCGCAATCATACAAAAAATAGTACTGTATATACTCGCGTATAAGTCAAGAAATTTAGTCCAAAAAATGAAGTTGAAAATTAGGGGGCCGACTTATACGTGGGGAAGAATTTCCGAAAATTTTTCCCGAACAACTTTTGGGGAAAAAAACACTCAAAAACGAGAAGATTTTTCAGATTCAGTCCAACTATTTTAAACAGATGTTAAAGAAGTACATACTACTGTATTTTTTGCATGATTTGATTGTGAAATAAAGAATAAATAATTACAATAAACGACCGACGGCATGAAAAGTGCGGGAATTGCCGTATTCGCGAATTTTCCGATTGATGGTGTTTATCTTTTTGAAACAGAGTGTAATAAGGCTACATTGCAAAACTTTATTGATAATAATGCAAAATAAAAGCAACAGATAGCAAAAATTGTAACCGCAAAATCGAAATCTTACAAAAACCGCGATGGTAAAATCGAACACTTACTTAATTGGGATCGCAAAAATAAACCCTTTTTGTGAAAAAGAATAACAATCACGCGAATAATAATCAAACGAAGAACAATTTTGTTCAACAACAAAAATATTCACTGCATTTTATTTTTCTTCTTTTTAAAACGTTTATATTCAAAAATCGCGGTAAAACGTTCCTGACCGTTTCAGAAAGTGCGGTCTCGACTTATACGCGGGTTTTCGATTTTTTCTCGATTTTCCTTCAAAAAGTAGGGGGGTCGACTTATACGCGAGATCGACCTATAAGCGAGTATATACGGTAATCTTAATTGTTTAGTTAGAAAGAATTAAAATTTAAGATTGTGTAACAACGAAATACAACAAAACATTTTAGCAAGAGAAGTTTTATTTTTAAAGCTAAGTTCATTTGTGAATTATGTTTTCCTTTGGTAAAATGATGTACTATCAGATTTTTCAATGAAAGAATACTTTTAATTTACTTTATACTTTAAAAATTCACGTGGTTGTTCGCTTTTCGACTTTATTTGAAGCGAGGGCGGTCTCCTTACGCTGTAAATAAAAATTAATGTAAAAAAAAATATTTGTACGGACTTTGAACATGTCAAGTATATTTTTGCAGGTCGCTCCTTTTTTTCTTGCATCTTCCATATATTTCCGTTTACAACTTGTAGAAGGCATAGCGGGGAAAAAATTTCGAATAGCACGTACAATGCAATGTCAGAACACAAGGAAACGGAACAGAAGAAAAAATAATCACTTTCTGGAACAGGTGCAATGTGTGGGGGGAGGAAGAGGGCCTAAGTCTCCCCAGTTCCCGTCCTGCCCCCCCCCCCTCCACACCAAAAATAATGTTCGATTGGGAGCGAAAGTGTTGACGTAATGATTTTAATCTTTCTTTTGGACATCGTTTTCTCCCTCCCCGCTCGGCAAAGGGCAAGGCGCATCATTAGAATTTCACTGGTGGGGCAGGGCGCATTTCATCAGTTTTAAGGGGGGCAGGGCGCATCCGCACTTTTTAAAAAACGGGCAGGGCGCCGCGCCCTTTGAAAAACGCATAACAGGAACGCTATTCATTTCTGCATATATTTTAGAAATGGAAAGCCTAAGCAATGGAGAATAAAAAGTAATAAGGTGAAAACTGAAGAAATATCTCCCCAGAAACAAATTTTAATTAATGCAGAAATCAGTGAAGGAGAAGAGGTTTCAACTTTTATCAATTTAAATAGGGAACTACCACAACAATTGATTGTGAAACAACAAAATTAATTACTAAAAATTAAAAGCGAAGATCAAAGGTTTTTTTTTTTTTTTAAATAACAGAAAATTTGTTAAAAATCCTTTAAAAAATGAACTGCATTGCAGCAGATTCGCTAAAAAGTAGGAGTCATCCGCTAAAATAAGGAAAATTAGCAACTCTACAGTATATTTCTGAAACACAAGGGAGCAATTGATACTCGATCCCTGAAATGATGGCCCTGATAAAGAATAAAAGTTTAGGAGATGTACAATGGGAGCAGTGATGTGAGTCGGAAATATTCCCAGTGGGAAGGAATTTAAAAAATGGGAATATTCCCGGGAATATTTCCTTAGCCAACTTTCCTTCCCAAAGAATGGGACTTTATGAACATTTTTGAAAATCCCAAGTTTTTTGTATTTTAACACTTATTTTAAATTTTGGGTGCTTTAAATTCTATCTCTTACAGCAAAACTTCACTTTGTTTAAATCTAGAAATCATTACATAACTCTGTAATTCATTTTTATTTCTACAAACAACTTCTACTTTGTGTAACTACTTTCACTTCCACTTTCAATTTTGTTTTGGTTTTGTTTCAGCATCACTGATGGTCAACTATTTTGTTATTGTGATATTTGTGAAATGGTTTCAACAACATTAATTTACAGGTTGATTTGTGTGTCATAGTTAGGAGTTACAGTCTTTGTGTTTACTTATGTTGCTCTGAACATTGTTTTACAAAATGGGAAAGGAAAAAGGTTTAATTTGGGATTTTTTTAGAGTGCAAGTGAAAAAGGTATAGGTGTAGAAGGAAGAAAATCTGTACATGAAATATATGGAAAATATGTCGCTTTTTGTGTCATTATTTGGTATTTTTTATGTTCCTCCTAGCTTTCATTAGTCTCTACTAATAATAAAGCTGAAGGTGGATCTGTCTGTCCTTCTTTCTGTCTGTATGTCTGTTACGCGCGTAGCGCCAAAACCGTTCGGTCGATTTTCATGCCACTTGGCACAAAATTAGTTTGTAGCATGTAGTTTTGCACCTCGAAGCGATTTTTCGAAAATTCCATTTCGTTCTTTTTCTATTCGAATTCTTAGCGGAAATTCGATAAAATAGGGAAGAAATATTTCATACACATTTTCAAGTCTTATGTCATTCGAAAGCTTGAAATTTTCTGCACAAAATGAAGTTTTTTCAAAGTTTCTACGATCGTCAGGAGAGCTGTAACAATTGTTTTTAGAATCCCGGAATTCAAGGCT
Organism: Uloborus plumipes; assembly: GCA_038373865.1. Taxonomy (NCBI): domain Eukaryota; kingdom Metazoa; phylum Arthropoda; class Arachnida; order Araneae; family Uloboridae; genus Uloborus; species Uloborus plumipes. The sequence continues at coordinate 26,988 of JAXGGA010008926.1, forward strand.
TACCTTCAGTAAAGCAAGCCAAACGATTCTAAAATGGTTGAACTCGAGAATAAAGTTTGTTTGAAAAGATAGAAGAAATGAATTATTTTATCAACGGAAATCAACTTTTCATGTTGTTACCATGGTTACGTGTTCAAACTTATTTTTGTTTCGTTCTTTTTCCAGCGTTGCAAGGTGTAGTATTTTTTTCGGCCCAAATAAGGAGCGTAGTATTTTTCCGGCAACTCTGTTTCCAAAAAACTAATGACTTAACACTAGAACCACGGAAGGGGTCAATTTGACCCAAAGCGAAGTTCAATTTACCACCACGCAAAAAGTATGAATCGAGGAAACAATTCCTTTTATGACTTTTAATTATTTGATAGGAAGAGTGTTTTTCCAGATTTAAAAATTTTTGACATTATTATTTTTTTAGTTATTAGCACTTATACCTAGAACCGCAGTGTGGGTCAATATGACCCTCGAGAAATATTGGAGTACAAATGACTAAAAACGTACATTTTCTGGTAAGCAACTGTAGCATATTTCTTTCTCACCAAAGAATTTCTGAAATGGAATACATAGGCAGTAATTTAGCAAGAGAGGGGTTAGGGGGGGGGGGCAATTCCCCCTCAAAATTTTTAGAATTGATGTTTTTACATATAATTCGGTATTGTTTTCAGACAAAATATGTATTCAGCACGCACCCTCCCCTCCATGGAAAATTAGAAATGGTGTGGGGGGGGGGGGTCTCTAGCCAATTCCCTGGGATTGAAACATAAACATTTTGATCTGTTGGTTTTGAGCACTACGATTGGTTTGAAACTCAGGCTACGTTTAAATACGATATAAAAAAAATTACAAGGGAAATATTTTATTCTGTATATAAGAATTACTTTCGTAATCAGACTGTCCAGGAAGCTATATAATATTCAGAACAATTATCTATGAAGTAGTTAGAAGGTCATGGTAATGATGAAACTGTTTTAATTTTGAGAAGTTGAAAGTAAAGATTACTGGTGATGCCCTAGCAAACGCTGTTCTTTCTCAACGCAAAAGTTATGAAAACTTATTGAACTTAAAAAAAAAATGTTTCGGGAAAAAATACACGTACGAGAAGAATTTTTAAAAACAAATCAACAATAACATTTTTAGTGGGAAAATAGTAAGTTGATAAAGAGGAGAGAGTTTTGAACTTCTTTCACATTGGAACAAAAGATATGATTTTTGAAGGAAGGAGGGGGCCAACACCCAATACTAAACGCAGTATTATCCACAACAGTCCTTTAAGTGTTTTTATTCTTGTTATAAAGAAATTGATATTGAAGTACATAAGGAAATGCACGGAAGATGAAACATATCGACAGCTGCATATCATTGAAGTAAAGCGAAAAGGCGTAACGTACGAGTAAATCACTGGTCTAGAGTACTAATAAGTAACATTGGAAGAAATAAATATTTTCATATCAATTTTGACATACCTAAAATATTTCTTGCAAAATTTTGGGCCAAAGGAATGCAGATCATATTTTTTCCAGAATGCATTGCTAAGAAACTAAGTTCATGGAATGATGAGATTTTTACGCTTTGACATAAAATAGGAGCAGCTTTTATGTGATATTTTGCACCTTGATGGGACAATCTATTATTTGGTTTTATGTAAAACTATAACTGAAAAATTTGCTAGTAAGCACCACTTCAAGACTTGATTGGAAAATTATGAGAAAAGTTTGTTCTTTATCATTAAAAATAAATTAATTAATAAATATAGGTTGCAAACTCTGGTAAGATTTCTGTTGATTTCTGTGAGCAACAAAATTGTTCTTATTTTCTCTTTTGGCTTATTTTTGTGCTTCTCCCCTTGGGGTTGCATTCGAATGTTCCAAGGGGGTGTTTTACCCCTTTTATGGAGTAAATCAGTGTTCATTTCAATGCAGACAAAAGTGATATGAATTGGCACGACCACTTGACGATATATCGCCAAGCTTTTGGTCGGCAAGTATTTGCCGCCAATTTGGCGACATATCACCAAGTTGGCAAAAAAAATTGTTTTCTTTTTCTTATTTGGATTCAATTTGGCGCTATTGGCGATATTTTGCGAAAAATCCACTGAATGACGTTAAAATCGGCGATATTTAGGGGATTAATCCTATACTATAATACGAGAGATGTTTGTAATGTCGAAAATCGCCCCAGAATAAATAAACTCCGGTAAACTTGGGGGTCTGGGGTTTTTGGCCACGGAGAATCGATTGGCGTCGGTTTTGAAGCGCTACGGTCGAAAAGTTCGGAGTTACAGATAGGATTCATTAAATGTTTGAGAAGATTTCTTACTACGCCATTTTCTTTATGATTTCTCTTATTGTTACCGTTTCATAGCAACCGCGTGCTAACAATGGATTTCATATTTAATCCCATCAGCGTAAATTTATGTTTTTATGGTATTTGGCAAATAATTTTTGGCAACATGTTAGAATTGTTATTGCTTTTGAAATTTAAAAGAGATCGATCAAAATAAAGTTAGAATTGGGTATGGGCAGCGGTAGAGCCGCTATATAGACAGGCCGACGCATCAAGCTTAAGTTTCACCACTTTGGATCCAACTCATAAACTTTCACTTTCATTTTTTATTGTTGAGGAAATAGGGTTACCAGAGTAAAGTTTCGGGACATTGCCAAGCTTTGTTAAATTTACGTAAAAAGTTACCAAAAAGCGATAACTGGCCAGAAAAGACAATCTTCACACACGCGCTGGATCCAAAGTGGTGATTTTGATGCGTCGGCTCGTCTATATAGGGGCCTAAGGCCGCGGTTGTCCAATCGGTTAGTCGTCAGACTCGTAACCGGAGGGTCTCGGGTCGATCATTTAGCCGCCGATCAAAGATCCACCGTCTTCATTAATGGTTGCTGGGGGACGTAAAAAATGTTCGTGGTCACAAAATCCTCCAAGTGAAACGAAACCTCTGGGGGGTGCTGGGCCAAGGGTTTGCTCGGCCCTTGGGCCAGGTTTAAAAATGAGCAGAGCGTTCTTCAGGGCACCATCCCGGTTAAAAAGCGAGTTGTGGTATGAACGGGGGGGGGGGGGAACCTGGAGTGTGAAGTGAAGTGAAAGTCAAAACCAACTGGAACCAAATGCGTACTGGAGAACAGAGACTCTGCATCCATTCGCATCAAATCCTCCCGCGCCTTCGGCGCCAAATGAAATGAAATTAGGTGTGATTTTACGGTGAGCATGGATTAAATAGGGTTGTGTTTTTTAAAATAAATTACGGCTGTTTTGAATGCGTAATTGCAACCAAAGGGTCAAAAATGCTTTTCAAGTTCATCTAAATAAGTACTTCGCACTTTAGAAAAAAACACGAGTTTACAAACCTCTTTTTTTTAAACCGAGCGGGCTCGGTCCCCTGGTACACGTTAGGGGTAATACGAGGAATGGTTGCCAAGTCAAAAATCGCCCCAGAATTAATTAACTCCGGTAAACTTGGGGGTTTGGGGTTTTTGGTCACGAGGAATCACGGGGTTTGGTTTTTCTAAATAAATTTGTCAAAAATATTGAACTTCAACACACTTCAATCTTTACACTGCTCACTTTGTACCATTTCTTTAATTGTATAGTTTTTTTTTATTATCACTTACATTTTATTTTCTATGACTTTTCAAACTTAATCTTTGTATAGAATAATTCCCTTTCCGAAACTTTGTTTAGAATAGTTTACAATGGTGCACTTTAACCGGTTATCTTTTCACCAATGGTTTCACAAATTTTCTTATGGCATATGATGTTTTGATAAATCACAATTGAAAATTTAAATCTTCGAGTTAGCTTCGACACCTGTTTTCCTCGAGCGGAGCTCGGTCACCCGCTGGTCATTGTAAAACTTGTTTTGCATTGTTTCGTGGCAAACTAGGGATATAAATGTTTGAACTGTTATCTTGCTCACTCCAAGCACTATTTTAGCACTTAAGGCATCTACTGAGAAATTTACACGTAAAAATAAGTAGCGTGGGGTCCATACCAGATTTTTATATCATACTTTGAAGGAATTATTGCTGAATTACAACTAAAATAGAGCATTTTTTCTGCTATATCAATTATTTTACAAATGAACTTTTAATTTTATACCACGGGCAAAGCCATGCGGGTACCGCTAGTTATATAATAAAGTTAGCTGTCTCTAATTGTTATTTTTTATGCATTTTTTTCTGCAATTAAATTTTAATTTTTGAACTTACAAAGTTTTTGAATTTTTTTAGTCTTATCATGATGATAAAAGAATATTATTTAACAAGTATTTGCAATGTATAATTTTTTAAAAAATTTCAACTATTTATGTCATAAATAATTAGTTCCCATAAATTCCCAGGAATATATGAATTTTGGGAATATTTCCGGGAACATTCCCTGGAAATATTTCCTCAAGTATGAATTCCAGGGAATTTTACATCTCTAAATGGGAGTCTAACTTTATTTTTCTACTATTTTCTATTTTAAACAATTTCTGCCTAACTACTAACTAATTCCGACCCTAACAAATTATAACACATAATTCATTCAAGTATTTCTTACGTGATTTATAGGATTCATCACTTTAAAAACCCTGGAATTCCAGATTCATTGATTAAAATAACTCAGAATTCTGGGGAAAACAAGAAGTTTGTTAGTGTAATAAGTTAAATTACTTACTTTTTGAATTAAAGTGTCCACCACCACGCCTCCTAGGTTGACTACTAACTCTTTCACCTGTTTTGTAATTAAAAAATAATTTAAAACATGATTTTAAAAAAAAAAAATTCAGACATAAAGGCAAACAATTGGATTAGTCGGTCACTATTTCAATAATATTAAAAAATCTGGGAACATAATATTCTTATACTGCTGAGACTTGTTAAACAGGAACCCAAAGGGACCTTTAAACTAATTCATCTTAACTGTAGTTGGCATTATAATGCAAATAATACACAACAAACAATATATAGGAGGGGGGATTAAAAATGTGTGGCAAAGTGAAATACTGTAAAATCCTGAAAATACCCCCCCCCCCCTATTTTCAAAACTAAACTGATAAATTTCAGGTGGGGGGGTTATAATCGAGATTTTTTATACAGTATATTCAGGATAAGAAAAATTTCACTTTTTTCCAAAAAAGGGGAGGGGGGTTATAATCGATGGGGGGATACTTTCGGGATTTTAGGGTAGTTAAGTTTACTTACCTGCTTCAAAAGGAACAAATGGGAAATTTTCCAAAAATTATTGTACATAAAGAAGGAAAAAGGTATTTTGTAATACAAGTTTCGTTGAAATATTATTTTCTATCTTTGGCAGATAGTTATTTTGTACTTTCGAAAAAATACGGAAAATTTTCACTTTAAAAAATCATGGGGCAAAGTGAAAAACTAAATTTTTTGTTGTAAAAAATTATCTATCCAATGATTAGCAGTAGTTTTCATCAAATTAATGCGTAAATAAACGAAAAAAATAATTATTAATGAAAAATAAACGAAGTAAATAAATGAATTAACTAATATACGAGAAAAAATAAATAAGTAAATAAAATAGATAATGAATAAGAAAATGAGTTAATGAATGAGTAGATAAGTAAATAATTAAGTAAAAGAATGTAAATAAATTGATAAATGAAGAAATACGTACATGTTGTTAAGTTTGAAAGATTAAGAGTAGCCACAAAAACATGTGTGACAATTCTTAAAACAAAAAGTGACAATGCAAGTATTAAACACGCAGATTTCTAAAGGGCGAAGCCAGAATCACCTGTGTGACATTTGAACTCACTCTCAAGTACAACTTTACTTAACATCATATGTATAAAAAAAGTCAAACTTTTTTTTATGTAAATCCATCCTGGGTGTCATAAAAAAAAAAATTCTTGTAGAAATTTACTGGAAAAATTAATTTAAAATTACTTTTTAAGCACTTAAAACTTGTATCACCTGTGTGACCTTTTTGTAAAGGAAAAAACTTACAACACATTGAAATATATATATTTCTGTGAATTTTGATTAGAACAATTATTATTTTTTTCAAATCCATATACCAAAAGAACCAAATCAAATGAATCTGTAAGTAAAATTTCTAAAATAATAGTTTTTCATACAGAAAAAGTTGATTTACTTCTATCACCTGTGTGACCATGGGTATCACCTGTGTGACATCATACAACATTTTCAAGTAAATTGAGTAATTTAAGGACAATAGCTAGTATTTTATTAATATATATGAACGAATACAAATAAGTTACAGCAAATATCTAAATTTAAATGCTAAATGAGTATTTACAATTTCTTGGTAACAATCTTTTTAACCCTTTCCGGCTCGCGTGATTAAATTTTTAGAAATGTGCTCAAAACACGCTATGAAGGAGTTTAACTGATAGGATTATTAGGCCACTTCCAATTATTTACACTCCTATGCATGATTGAAAAATTCATTGACACCTTTTGGGGTTACAGAATTGTACGAATATGACTTTCTGTTTCATATTCGGTCTTCATGGGAAATCCTGATGGATGGTTCTTTCTGTTGAGAATTAACGTGTTTCAAAAAATTAAACTGGAAATTACTTCTCAAATTTAAACTAAAGTATACATGCAATTATACTTAAGCAAATTATTCAAAATTCATGAACACGTCACATTGTTTCTAAATTTAATTTTAAACAGTTTTTTTTTTTTTTGCTTTACAAACTTTTTAGAGTCAAAAATGCTTAGGTCAAAAAAATACCCTATTTAGAAGTAAATATGCAGCTAATTGCAAAAGAGGTGAAAGTTTTGTTTTGATCATTCCTTTTCTAAGCTTATGCCAATTTTTAAAAATATGTTCTTTAAAAAAATTAAAAAAAAGTCACTTAAACTACACAAGAGTTTAATGAAATAAATGTTGAGAATGACAGCTCAATCAAAATTATCTTTCAGGTGAAAGGAATTGAACCAAATGGCTAGTGTTCGCAAATTTTGCAGAAGTTTTTACAGACAAAAGTTTCAAAAAAAAAAAGAATTTTTAATTTGGATGAAAAATAATACGAAAGAGTATGAGTTAAAGCTTTGCAGACCACTGAGAAATTATCTAAAAGCTGAAGTTTCAATTCCTGTAAGGGATGCAAAATGACTGCACTCACACACCAACGCTATTTTCCGACATTTTAAGATTTTAAAACATTGAGACTAAAGCAGAAATAAAAATATAGACATTTAAACCAACAATTTCGGTAATGAATAAATAATAAAAAGGCGATTTTAACAACGAAAGCGTTTTGGCGCAGCTGGGAGCAAAATAAGCAAAAACATGCATTTTTGAGCACTATGGAAAAGGTGGCATTCGGCGGCACACATCGGCGCAATTGGAGCAGCTTTGGGATTAATGTGATGATAACCTATACAAATGAACATGAAACAGTTTTTTTTTTAATTAAGGAAACTTTTCCAAAATTAAGGACTAAGGGTTTTTTAGGGACCTTAATTTTGCTTGATAAAATTAAGGGTTTCTTAAGGGTTTTTCAAGGAAGTACGAACCCTGTATAACAGCATTTTATACATGTTGCCTACATTTTATAATAAGATAAAGTTAGATATCGCCATGCTTGCTTTCTCTCTCAAATTGTGCAGTTTTTTTTTCTTAATATATTGGAGCAAAAAAGCGAAAATGGCCCTGCTTCATTTTCGCAATTTAGATACCATTTTCACATTTAGCGGAAACCCTGGTCCCAGTGCAGGAAGAAGAATAAGAACAAGACACAGCTTAGAACTGTGCAGGCTTTACAGGCAAGGGCAACAACACATACCACAAAACAAAAGTCATTTGCAGTAATCAAGATTACAGCAGCTCATTAAAAATTCCTATTCAAATAAGATCTTAAGACATTCAAAAGCCTCAGGGATATCTACTTAAAGGAAGACCATCAACCAGATCAGGGATCTCCAAACTATGGCCCGTGAGCCATAAGTGGCACTTCTTGTTTGAAAGCCGAGTTCAGTCTCAAAGCTCCGAATCCGAGGTTGAATTTTTTAAATCCAAAAAAGAACATAAATGAAAAATTCTAGTTGCCTTAAACATTATAAAAAAATTGCTGAAAGAACAAGAGATTTAAAATGCTAAAAAAATCAATTACATTAATAACATACATACACATAGATGAGTGAGAGAAAAAATACCTGTATGGATCCTTCGATGTCTTGTTAACTTATCCTTCCTATAGAATCCCCTACCACAGAAATCACAAGGATATGGACGTTCACCAGTGTGAATCATGTTGTGCCGAGTAAGATGGTTCTTTTGAGAAAAGCTTTTCCCACACACCTCACAATGGAAAGGTTTGTCACCTGTATGGGTCCTCATGTGATCCAGAAGCTTGCAGCGATAACTGAATCCACTGCCACAGATTTCACAAGAGCAAGATTTTTCACCATGGGCAGCCTTGACGTGGATGCGGACTCTGTCACCAGAGGCAAAATATTTGCCACAAATATCGCATGGCACTGTTTTCTCGCCCTTAGTATGAGCAGATAAATGGGCCTGCAGTTCAGACGCCTGTTTGAAGGGAACTTTGCAAGATGGGCAGGGCCACGAGCGCTCTTTTTCACCAAGCTGATTTGGCTGTTGCTGATCATCATGAGCCTGGTGTTGGTGCTGTTGAGGATGAGGTGGTGGAGGTTGCTGCTGTTGTTGCTGCTGCTGTTGTTGTTGTTGTTGCTGCTGTGAAGGTTGCTGCTGCTGTTGTTGTGGAGGAGGTGGTTGGGGCTGATTTTGTTTATCTAAATTAGGATTGGGTATTTTCAACCCAGAATCAATACCTGGAAATGCTGGTGGTGCTGATGCAGCAGCTACTAATAAATTTCTAGCTGTTGAGAAATCGTTCTGGTTAAGAAGATGATTTTTTAAACTACCCACTCTATTCACTCCTTTTTGTTTAGAAGAATCTTCAGGATGTTGTAAGGGTTGAGGCTGGCTAGCAGCTGCAGCAGCATGAAAATTAGCTAAATGTTGACGAGGATCAAAACCTATAAAAGCAGCAAAAATTTTAAATGGAAGTTAAAAATTTGTAAATTTTATTTTCATCTAGTTTTTCTTGAGAATATTCTTCATACATTTCATTTTGTCAAAGTTTTCCATTCCATGCATGATTACAGTTGAGTGAAATATTGTAAACCAAAAGCTTTTTAAAAAGTGAAACACTTAAGAATTGAAATACAGTCAACGCTTGTTATAACGACCACACGTTATAAAGACCATGCCATAATAAAGACTAGTGGGAAAAGCTCCAACTTGATTCCCGAAACACAAAAATTCTACCTGTTATAGCGACCACCCGTTATAAAGACCTATTTCTTTGGAACGGAGATGGTCTTTATATCAAGCGTCGACTGTATCTTTAAAATATGGGATAAAAATTTACACATTTTTCTACTTATACACATATTTTTATGAAGTAATAACAGTAAATAAAATGTTTAATGCTGGATCTATTTATGAATTATCATTTTCATTATTACACATATGTAAACCTTCCAGTCCTTTTTAAAATTGCCCCTGTATAAAATTAACACAATAAGTTGTAATGCATAAGCATTTAAGCAAACAAAATCAACTAAAACATGTATTAATAGCATGCAATGATGTGCAAAATGCTGGAAATAAAGCAAGTTGGGGTACATGGAACACTTAAAGTGCATTGGATTTTTCTAAAGACTTTTCTCAAGTTTTCAATATGCAATAGGCAAGAAGCAATATTACAAATCATTGAGAATCATTCATAGTTTTAAACTTTTTCTATTAGAAATTTAAGTTAAATATTAAATTTTTGTTTTTGTTGGTTTGGATTGGCTTTCTGAATACAAGGTAACTAATGACTTATTAAGAGTTCCCACATTATTAGTTGTTAGAAAAATAAAATTAAAAAATGGTAGAGTGAAAAACCTGATGCTTCAGTAGGACAAGAGTTGTAACATTCCACAAGTTTTACATAATTCTTATACTGGGCTTTTTTTTTTTTTTTTCAAATATGAAAACGTGCAGCGGACACAAAACATAAACTAAAATTTACCTAATTGGAGAAATTCAAATTATGCAGTATACATGTCATTATTATAATTAAATACATTCTAATTAAATGTAAAGTAAAATATTTTCCAAGTTGTGATCAACAGAAGCTGTAAGGCCAATAAATTACGTGTAAATTTTATGGTCCTAATAAATGCATATTATCAAAAAAAAGTTTTTCCTACCAAACATAATTGAATTCACCAACTGCTCATAATTCATCAACTTCATTAATATACCTACTTTCTCCCTTTGTCATGTATCCTTTTATATCAGACTTTTATTTCAAGTCAAATAATAAATTTTAAAATTTTTCAGCTTGATTTTGAATTTTATTAATTCTTTGCATGCTGCATGCTTTTTCTTTAAAATTTAAGTTATGTTTCATCATCAGTTATAAGGGAAAAATTCTCAAGTTCATAAATTATTAGGACAAAAGCCTTTCAAATGATCATTTAAAACCGAAGCAACCACAAGTATTAACACACAATCTCCTTTCATGTACATGCAATATAATCTGCTACAGAAAAGTCTTCAACTCAGAACCAAAATATAAGCTTAAAGAAATTAGCTTATAACATAAAAGACATAAATATAAGACAATTTTACTACACATTTCTTTTTAACTCTTCTCGTTTTATTGCGCAGTATGTTTTATTATTATTTTTTCATGTAGAAGGTTGTATAAAGTAGTAAATCATTTGAATTAAAACTAACTGATGTACAGAATACTAAGCTACAAATAAGATATATAAAGCTTATTTATATAAGAAATATTATAATCAGCAAATTACAAAAATTTAAGTACCTCTATAATCTCCCCAGGGGGTAGAACCATTGCAGATCGTCAAAACATCTGTAAGAAATATACTTTTGCTTCAAACTACAGAACTAAAGGCAAAAATGTACTTGCTTAACATCTTAGTCTGTGGTGATTTCCCTTTCCGTGGTAGTGAAAGATATCGTTGGGAGTAAAAAGAAATCACTTCAAAGTTTGACTAGCAATTTGGAAATATTAAAATATATTTTACCTAAAAATACATACGTCATTGCAATTGGGGACAAAACTTAAAATGAATGAAAAATGAATTTTTTTTCCAAAAAGGAAACAGATAATACTCCTATATTTATCTTGTTCTCACTCCTAAAAATTTGTTTAAAATAAGCTAATACTTAAAAAATATCAACATCATCATAACACAATAAGCTGCCTTGGTAAATCTACATTGGTCAAATCCTAAAAGAGGTAAGACAAAAATTTGAAGTCCTTATGGGTAATAAACACATCAAATGATAAGTTACTACCACAGCTATTATAAACTAAAATAGCTCTAATTTAATTAAAAATTAATAAAAAATAACATTTTCTTAAATCAATTAACTTAAATATTGGTTGCTTAGCCATGACCTAAAGCCGTAGAAACAAGACATGCACTGCTTGCTTGTACTTTACTTTGGAAGTTATAATTGCCATGACAGAGTTTTGAGTCAATTGCTGGTAGTCCTTTTTGTATGCGTAAAATGGAAAAATATATTTTTTTATCGCTAAAAATGCCTAAAATATTGAAAAAAAAGTTCATTCTTCTTTGAGAAAACATTTATTTTGAAAATGGACGAGTCATTAAAAATGCAAAATCTTGATACTTCCCATAAAAATTAGGTATGAATTACTAATTGACAGCATGAACATGAACTTAATGTAAAACATATTTAAAATCCCCTTGGTACGCTTTGAGTTATAACACAGGAACAGGGACGTTATCCAAATGGGATATGTAGGGAAAACAGTCAGTTACAGCCACATCATGCAAAATGGGAAACAAATGCAAAATAAGATGTTAAACAAGTAAGAACGCATGCATTAAAATATCACATACAAGCTTAATAAAAACACAGCAAAATTTATACTCAAAAATTTCATAATTTTAAGCCTTTGTTGCTCCTACAAGTAAAGATATGATATTCAAATCAATGAATTCCTGATTATTTGTGCAGTTTGAAAATCATATTTTTGTTCAATTTCCGAAGCAAAAAAAAAATTCTCATTTTTGTGAATTTCTAACAAAAAATAAAAAAAATCTCTATTGCAAGAGATTGGAAAATAAATAACTAAATAAATACAATAAGTGAATTTGATTTCTTGAAATCACGAACCAAATAGCCAAAATTTGCGACATATCTATCTTTAAACCAGGTTGACATGGAGGAATGAAGATTGAAGAGCATAGAAGTTGAAAATTACTCGAGTAAATCATAAGTAAAATGGGCCCGTATCCTCAAAATTTCACTCATGTGTACAATTTTCTACTTTTTTAAGGGGTCCAATAAATGCATACTGATTAAAAGTGAACCTTTTTTTTTTTCTTCTATTAAAGACAAAAGCTTACAAAATAAAATTGAAATGACAACTAGAGTATATGAACAGTGGAAAGCAGAAAATGACATTGATAACAAAATTGTTTCTCTGTTGTTGTTTTAAGGTGAGAGAAATAGAATGGCCAAAAAACAGTAATATGATGTTGTCTTGCAGTTGAAATTTCTTCACCTATCTATTCTGACTTCAACATTTCAAATAAAGATGCAAACTTTTGACAGTAAATAAATAATAATTCCATTAAATTTCTGAACAAACTGGGAAAAAAACTGCTGGTCCCAAGAGCGACTAAAATTTACTTTGATGGTCTGACAGACATTTTGGTAGTCCTAGCCCTTATGACTTCAGTTAGTTTTACACCTTGAGTAACCTTTCTTTTCCTGACAAGTGGATGGTCAAATCCTGCGATAAGCATTCGTCATCACGCCAAATGTGATAAAATAGATCGAGGTTTTATAAAGAAAAATGTGTGTCATTAAAATTTGGCTAAAACTTCATAAATGTAATCAAGGCTTTTAAAATTTGGCTAAGAGATTGAAATTCCTAGTGCAGGCCTTGAATGGTACATGGGTTTCATGGCACACAACTAAGAGAACACTTTTTAATTTTTTCAACTTAATTGTAAATTACAGGACTCAATGATATTATGTAATTACTGACTTTCATCGAAATCTGAACATCAAACAGCATGGATAATCAGGAGTTCAGTGTAACACTCTTTCCAACAAAATAATATTTAATAACCATTTTTCAAATGTTTCTCAGAAATCAAATATGACCATGGGTGCCACTCTAAAAAATGGCCATGACTGAAAAGAGAGTAGGGTCTTTTCGCAACACATAAATTTTAGCCCGCAATATGTTCAATGTTTTATACACTAATATATTGCATATTTTGGGTGTGGTAATTTACTATATAATAAAATAAAAAATTGCAAAATTAACTATAATAATGTAGTCTTTTAAAACATTTTTGGCAAGATTTTTAGGGAGAAAGATTTTTAGGGAAAAATATTTTTAGGGAGAAAATGCTAAACAGTAAATAAGAGATGAAGGCGGGGCTTTAAGTTGTCCCGACTTTGTTGATGGCGGATTTCGTTGGATGCAGCTGGAAAGAAAAAGATTAAATAGTTGCCTTTTTTTAAAGCTGTGTTTTTATAATTAAAACAAATTCCCAAATGGTCCGAGATTTTACAAAAGACGGAATTCCATCCCCTAGACGGAAGTGTGGCAGCCATGAATATGACAACTGAAATAACTGCTAAATCAATTATATTCCACTAAGTTTCTTGATTTTTCTTCTATCTTTTATGAAAAATTTTGGATATATTCTTTTTAATAGTTTAACCCATTAATGCCTAGCGTCCCTTTTTAGGGACGGTCCAAAAAGGGGTCTGAATTTCCTCAAAATGAACATTTCAACCAAATAATGGTGTTCAATGAGTACCTTGGTATTGTTTCAATTCGTTATTAACAGATTGCAGCACATAACCATTCTAAAGTGCGTTCTGTAGCAGTTTTAAAATGATCTTTATCAAAAATGACATCGTTCACAATATCAAGGAAAAAAGCTAAGTTTTCAAAGTTATTCCCAGATTATGTTAATTGCTGGTTTTATTTCATCTTATAAAAGGTTTTTTTAAATATTATATCGTAGGCAGAAAAAAATTTGAGTAAAAAAAGTATGTACCCTCTGGGGTCTATCGTAACTTTTAAGTAGGAGGGGGAGCATTGCTATGGGGAAAAAAAAGTTTTTCTGAATTTAACATTGAACCCCCTCGGATGATACAATGTTATACAAAGATGACATAACAAGCAATTTTTTTGGAACATCTCAAAAATTGTCCAAACTCTGGGTGTTTTTTCATATTTTGACTTTATTTCTCATTTTTGCATTGCTTTGAAAACATTTTGAACAACAATAAGGAAATAATTATGCTAGATTAACTTTCTTTGGTGATACAATCTAAGTTAAATATTGTCAAAGTCTGTATTTGCTATATTATTAATTAAAACATGATTAATTAGTTCAAAAATAATTGTTCTTGTAGAGGAAACATCTACGGAAACGGCTATTATTGGCCAAATAATGATGATTTGTTCCCCTTTGGTTTTATGTATGTCATCTTGTACTGGCCATATCCAATACAAGTTTGAATCTTTTTTAACTCTTTTCATATATTTTATCCTGTATGTATCAGTGCCTTCATCAAATTTGCTTATGACTTGACCAACACCCCACTCTCCATCCCAAAGTGCAACAACCATTTCATTCTCAGGCACATCTTGCAATGGCAGTGGATCATCTACAGATTCTGCATTTGTATCAGATGTATTACATAAAAAAGCTCTGATATCATCAACAGTTGCAGTAATATCATTAACTTTATGGCCATATAGGATCTTTAAGTTGCTCATAATTGTCTTAGGACTTAACCCTCGTTGCTTGAAAAGTATGTGGTCCTTTTTTAAATTTCTGAAATCACTTTTAGCTATTTTTACCAGTAATTTCAAAACTTTGCACTTTTCACCTTCATCTTTAGACTTAAATACATCATTATTCCAACTAATTATGAAGAAATTGAGGAGATAATAAAAACAGTCAAATTCCTTTTTTATGGTAAGCATTTTTCTTTCCTGTATTATCTTCACTGTGTCAATGTCTGTGCTATGCACACTGTTTGAAAGAATCTTGTGTTTGGGATAAGCTCCAAATTATTTTAAGTTTATCAGTTTCTTTTTTTCTTTTTTTTAACCCCGTACTTCTCCATTCATGATCAAGAAACAAAGTCATTTGAATGCGTAATAACTATTTTCTCTGAAACCCCAGCAAAACCACACGGTCCAGAATGTTTTCAACATCTCCAAAAACTTTTTCTGTAGAGATATTATGGGTTGGTGCACTTTCAAGAAAGTGCTCTGGAATTTGCTGCTGGACAGGAAATTGATGATTGTTTGAGTTACCAAACTCAAATGCACCCCCTCTCTGTCTAGCAAATGCGATTCCATAGGCACATAACATCTTCTGGCAAATACTGTTAATAAGATCTTCATCAGCTTAATCCAACTCTTTCTGTATTGTTTCCATCTATTCGTTTCGATACACATTAACAGAAAATTTTTCTTTTAAGCTTTCTATCCCTGCCTTTCTGATTTGGCAGACATTTGTAGGAGACGACAACTCAATGTGCAATTTAGGGAAAACAGGAAGTACTGTGCTGCCACCTATAACTGAGACAAGTAAAATGTATTTTGCATGGCCTATATAAGTCATTCAGTTTAAGATATCTGACTTATTTTAAAATAAATTACTATATTTTGCTTCTTTCTTTGAATCAAGTCAGTAATTCAAAAATGTTTTTAAACAATTTCTTCATAATTCCAGAATTTCTCCACTTTTACTCATAGATTATTTGCTTCTTAATCTCTTCAATTTCTTCATTATCTTTTACTTCCATTTTCTAATCTAAGTTGTTTCTTTATATGAAGCCACAATTTGAACAGCACCTTTAAAAATTCCTTGTACAAACTATTAAAAAAATGTGCATTCCCAAAAAATTTTTAAAAAAAGCACAATTGTCACAAATTTTCATTTCTCCCACTTTTCAATTAATGTTGGGTAGTTTCTCTACCCATACACAAGTGAATATGTACCAAAGAACATACTCACAGCCGAAATATCCATTTTGAGCATTATTGAGTTAACTAGCATAAGTTTTCTTGTGACGTTTGCACAAACGTTTGTATGGGTGTACATTACATAACTCAAAAATGGTACCCTTTAGAAGGTTAAAATCTTATATCCATGGTCTGTGTAGTGCCTTGTTGTGTTCCTCCCTTTCCCAACTAGGAAATATATCACAAGTATGGGGATAAAAATGAGAAACCAAATTCTCCGATGGCCCAATATAGTACTGTACAGTAAAAAACAATAAAAATGCTAGAGTTTACTCAATTTTGATAGTACAGAAAAAAAATTAGTATTTTTGTGATCAGTGAAGCATTTCCAACAATATAGGGGGGTTCAATCTTAAATTTAAAAAACTTCGACAATGCTCCCCCCCCTATTTTAAGGGACGATTTTTCTTTCCTTAATAAAAAATTTATTTTTTACATAATATTTTTTTTATTATTTTTCCTGTTCATTAGACACTGTTTGTAGCCAGTGTACAAAATATCTTTGGAAAAAAAAATGTCAGGCACTAATGGGTTAATAAATTATTTTTTGCTTGCATAGAAAAAAAATTTTAAAAATTTCAATGAAAGTACAATCAAACATTTAAGAACATGAAAAGCAAATTTTATACCTATAAAAATTTAGTCCATATAAAAATCAAAAAAAAATTCACTTACAAGGGCTTTAAGAATACTATAATTTTAGCCAAAATTATACATCTATTTTTAAGTCAAACAAAGCCCTCTAGATCACGGAGAAACTTTATAAAGCATTATTCCTCCAAATCATATTGATGTAAAAGTTTTGTTTTAATCATCCAGTCTTTATGCACAGCATTTCAAGAAGCTCTAACTTTCGATTTACGTTTGTACTGAGTGTCAGAAAAATATATATGTACGAAGAAAAAATCATTACTTTTGTGATTATTTGCACTTAAATATTGACCACAGGTGTTGTTGTACAACCTTCAGTTAAGTGCATAGTTACTTAAAATGCTCATAATCAGGGGTGATAGTGACTCAACATTAAAAACCCTGAAAGTGAAATGTAATGAAGCCTGAAATTTTTCTAATGCTCTATGTTTTATTTGCAGGGATGCATTTAATGTAGAGAAGCTTGTTTTCTCGGTAAGGAGGAAAAGGCGAAAATGAACAAAAGTCAAATCATGGAAAAGCATTGTGTGAAACCCTGAATACTTATTTGGAAAACCCTGAAATCAGGGGTAGCCCCTGAAGACTACCACCCCTGTCATAATATTAACTGTTGGTGGCTAGGCACATAACGAAACAATAAGCAGGCAACAGCTTCTAACTGTCAACATTTTGAACATTTAAAGTAACCATCTGCTAAATTGAAGGTTGTAAAACATATGTATGATCAGTATTTAAATGTTAAACAATCACATTTAATTTTTGCTCCTTTAAGTGTGTATACATTTTTCTGATGGACAATGTATTTACAGTCACTGTCTGATGACAAACCAAACTGGATATTTTGAAAACCTCACACTTGAACTGCAGCAGACAAACTATTCAAAATCCAGATTAGGAATATCAGTTATTGTTATCACTAAATGAATTAATCTTTTAACCAGAATCCCCATTCAATATAAAAGATAGACATTCACATTTTATAAGGGCATGGTTCAAGAAAAATAGACTGCTATACAGAAATATCTGAAAAATTATACTTTCCAATATTTGGATAAAATGCTGAAAGCGAGAATTGAAGTGATTAGAAATATATTACACATGAAAAGGAAAGGCCTTTGACACATTATCATAAAAATCTCAAAATTAATCGAAAAAATGTTAAATGCACACAAACAGAGCTTTACTGAGCAACTATGAATGACATTAAACAGTAAATTTAGAGATCAACATGTGAAAATTTCTTTTAACAACACATTACTCAGCTGCTCAAACTTGCCTTTTACTTTAAATTGTATTATTTAAATTACTTAACTCAGAATTTTCTCCCAATATGTACCTTTTTTTCTTTTTTAAATAAAAATTACAGAAGACAAATGTATTTTGACGAACGAAAATTCCATCAGATAAAAACAAATTACATAATACTTGGGAAGCTAAACAAAAACTTTAAGCCTATGATGTAACCAAAATAACATTAATTGAACATAAAACATCAAGATCTTTGGCATAATACTTAGATATGACAAGTTGTTGATAAACAATGTTATTTATTTCAAATGTTAATTAGAGAAATTCTAAACCTATAACACTTTCAAATAAAAAAAAAAAAAAATTCTTAGAATATTGTCAATTATTTTTAAAGCGATAAACTTCAACCTACCTTTTTGCTCTTCTTTCCACAAAAAAGAATTAACTGAAAATAGCAAATTATTTATATTAAAATCACTCATTTTTGCAATATATAATCTTTTATCATCTATGCTGCTGAAAGTATTGAGAAAAGTGCAAAATGAAAAAATGCATCCGCACTATACTCATGCATCGGAAAGTGAGGAAATAAACAATGAGCCTCAACAACCTGCAGACAACAAAGGCTGTCAAAATAACGGTAAATGCCTATTGGTTCTTTTAAAATCCATTCATAAATTGCCAAGTCAGCTTTAAAGGCACATAAATATGATATCTGCTTTCTATAGTTATAAGAAATGATAAAAAATATAAAATATCTAGGTGCTAGTAAGAATTTCAAACAACGCGTCAAGTTCGGAAGAGGTCCCGCTATGTTAGCAACTCACAGCAGGAGATCGCGATTTCCAAACAAAGGCATTTGAGTATATACATCTTAGGTTTCATTTAAAGCATTTGCGGGCATTTTTGAGACCATGGGAAGATAACATAAAGAAGAGTAATTTTCAAATGCGATAGAAACAATTAAAATTCACCTGGAAATGCTGTTGGAAAAACAAAAGTTGGAGTGCAAACAACTTGCTCTGGCGTAGAAGCCATTTTTTTTTGCACTCCTGAATTGCCATTCGCGAAATCCAAATATTGCCTGACATTCCTCAATTTTCTCCTTCTCGCTAATATGAAAAATTATTACTATCTACCAAAAAAGCATACTATTTCCATTTTTTTTGAATTCCATACTGAATTTTTAAAAAATATTTCAAAGGAGATGGAACGCTAAGTCTAAAATAGGAACGACAAAAGATAAAAACATTTCTCAACATGAATTTGTGACGTCCCATCACAACACAAAAAAGTTCCAAAAAACTGTAGCAAATATTTCCAGACATTGAATAAACCGATTATACTAATGAAATAGTGTTTTTCTCAAGTAAGGTTTTTCAAGAACTTATAAGCTCCCTTTTGAGGCTCACTAGAGTCCTTTTCCATGTAGCGACTCTGGGTACACAGGGTACACAGAGAATAAATGGCAATGATCCTGTAGCGTACTTAGGGCCGAATTCAAGTGAAACACCTTTGCAATCGCTTCGAGGCGATCGAAAATTGCAATCGCTACTGGAAGTCGAATTACATTAGAATCGCATCTCGTAGTGATTGCAACGTATCCAAATTTGGGAATTTGCGATTGCATTGGTGAGTTGCGATCGTCCGTGTTTCACTTGAATTCCTGCCTTAGAAAGCACATAACCCAACTTTGCTCACAGATTCATTGAGGCTCTATGGTTCAGCCGCCAAAACATAGCGGTTGGCATCACTGAGATCCTTTTGGTTCTGGCCTCACCGGGGAACACGTCAATCTGTACGCTACAAGTGATGACCCTGACAATCAACCGATAGCACAATGAAACACACACAGGATCCGCTTCTCCTGCATCACTCACTCGTCCACCCAACCGCTGGAGTCCAATCACGTGCGACCAAACGCAGACGCGTCTCTTGCTCTGCAGCAGCAACTTTCCGCAATAATCAGCAACGACAGCTGCAGCAACAGGCACAACTTCAGTCAGAACACCTAGCTCCTTGGCGCACCATTTGATTCGAACATATCGCTCTCTCGCTATCCCTGCTCCATCACTAGGAGGGGAGTACTGGGGCGCACTAAGAGAGCACATAACCTAACTTTTCCCGCCGAGTTATGAGGCCTTTTGGTTCAGTGGCCAAAGCACTGGTTTGGCATCACTAAGTTCCCTTGTTCTGGCCCCATCGGGAAACACGTCAATTCGTACGCCACAGTCCATTTAACTTTTCGTTTGCGGGTATTTTGATTCAGTAATCAGTGTTTGTAGTGGTAAAGAAAAGTTTTATTTAATAATATAACTGGTATTTAAAACATAATGAACATGTGCAGGGTCTTATTCAGCTTAGGCCTGCTTGAAAGTTCTGAAAAAAGGGATGGAAAAGAAAAGAATGACTTTTTACCTATTTTCTTATGATGGGCTAAGAGACTTTAAAGCAGAAAAATACGCTTATTAAGAAGATATTTCGCACCAAATGAGTCAATCATTATTCTCTTTTACATCATTCTTAAGTAAAAACTAAGTTCTTCCTCAAATATTTCAATTTATCAACATTCCACTTCCGAACCAGTTTTGAACACAAGAACCTCCATGGGAATTGAGTTATTCTATCGATAACTTAAAATTATTTTTTTTCCTTTTAATTCGAGAAGGAACTCCATTTTTCGCCTTCCCAAAAATATCTCAAAACGCTGTTTTTAATTTGAATGACAATATTTCTCTGGACGGTCCTGCCCCTTCCATCACACTCTGATTTTGAACATTATGCCTAAAGATTCGTAAAATTGGAAAAGACAATATTGACATTTTTTTTTATACATTTTAATTTATATTTTTAATGATCCCTTATGTCTCTTATTTGATGTCGAAATGTGCAAGCGCACAATTAAAACTTATCATTCGGCAAAAATTGAAGTTTCATTCGCTAAATTCATAATGCCTTCCTGGTAAAAATTTAAGTTCGATCACCTGTATAGTAGTACCATGCCTTACGCAAAAAGTTGAATTCATTAGCTTCAATAGAAAGAAATCTGCTGAATAATAATATCAATTTATTAAAATAGTTTATTTGATCATTTCAAAGTAGTACCGATTTTTATCTCTTAAACTTAAGTAATCAATTTTTAAAAAGAAAATTAATATTATATTTTTGAAGTATGTATATTTATCAATATTATAAAATATCTCTTCAACTGAATAGAACTTTTATTATTGCTTTTAGTAATATTTAAGTACAGCTGTATGATTCGATTTCTGAAGAATCGAGCGCTGACGGTTTCAAAAGCCTTGGATACAGTGGCGTAGCGTGCGGGGGGCAAAGGGGGCACTCGCCCCGGGCGGCACTTTGCTAGGAGCGGCAAATTCTGCAACAATAACTTAAGATCCTTTTTTTTTTTTTTTTTTTTTTTTAAGTGGCGGCGGTTTTTTTTATGACAAATTATGTATAACTAAATCTGCATCAAAAGCTTTTTTATCCCCTCTCCCTTCAAATCAAACTTGTCTGCATGCAGCATGCAGTCCGTTATCACCGGCGTTGACATGGACCAGTAGCGTACATAGACTAAGATGCGCTCCCCCGCAAGATTTATAAGTGCGCCCCTGCCCCCTATTAAAATTAAAAAAAAATTTTCCCCGTGTAACTCATAGTGCTATTTTTCTGGATCGAGCGCCCTCAATCGTCTTGCGCCCCTCCGCGCCGCGGGGGTTGCGGGGGCGCTATGTACGCCACTGACATGGACACTAGGGTGTCCCAAAAAAACCGAAAGTCGGAATTTTGTAACGCATACCATCTTATTTTTTTCCTTTTACATCAAAACAATTGTAAAAAAAGTTTCATGCAATTTAAACAACGGTAAAGCGTGCCGACTTGCGTTCGATAGTGCGAACTAGCCCTTTTTCACTAGGTTAAAACGAAATTTTTTTTTTCGGAAATTCAAAATTTCATGTTGATAAAACGCTTTCCCCACATCCCCACATATCCCACAAAATCATTTATCCAAATTAAAAAATATTTAGGTACCCCAAACGAGGCTTAAAATTCATAATTTTCTTCAAAAAATAGCTCTTTCTCTATGTATTTTGTTTCTAATGAAAGATAACTTTTAAGAAAATATCAAGATGAAAAATATGAAGCATAAAGTATATAATTAGAGCTAAATATAAGTTCTTTGTCTCATTTTATGTTTATTTCTCCCGGAAATTACTCAAAATTAAGGTTTTTCCAAGTTTTAAGTTAAACTTTTTTATTTTAAATACCACATTTTTTTACAATTGAAGTTAAATACCAACGTAAATAAAGCACTAATTAGGTAGAAAGTACAGCATGTACACAGTACAATTTTGTACAAAATTTTGGTACATAATTTACGTGTACAAAATTTTGGTACATAAAGAAGGAATAATGTATTTTGCAATAATACTTTCATTGAAATATTATTTTTCATCTTCGGCAGTTATTTTGAACTTTTAAAAAAATGTGAAATTTTCACCTCAAAAAATCATGGGGCAAAGTTAAAAATAAAATATTTTTGTTATGAAAAATTTTCAGTTCGACGATTAACAGTAATTTTCATCAAATGAATGCGTAAATAAATGAAAAATAATATTAAGGAAGAATAAACGAATGAGCAAGTAAATGAATAAATAAATTAATTAATGTGTGAGAAAAAATAAATAAGTGAATAAAATAGAGAACGAAAAAGAAACTGAGTTAATGAATGAGTAAATAATTAAGTAAAATAAGGTTCATAAATTAATAAATGAAGAAATAGGTGAATGAATTAATAAATGAATGAATAAGTATACGAAATGAGCTATTTCACGTTGCCTTATCCACTTGCCCCGCGTGCACTTGACAAATTACATTGAACATTGAATATCAAAAAGTACCTAATTTTAAATAAACAAGGATTGCACTGGATATCAGTAGTTCTCAATTAATAATTTGGATGATAATTACAAAAATCTTATCCTTTTATAATAACAAGAAATACTTTTGAAAAACCACGAATATTATAATAAAGGTATCAAATTTTTAAAATGGCTTGATGAATAATTTTTTTCGTTGATCTTTGAAGCTACTTATTTTTTGACAGGAATTAACTAATCTGTCTAGGAACTTAGTTAAAATTTTGCTAGATAGGTTGCACTGCAAGCTGGGAAAATAATTCAAAATTTCACTTTGCCCAGCTATTTCACTTTGCCCCACATTTCCCTACTACATTTTTTATTTTATTATTCATCTGCAAATGCTGTTTTGAAAGTATGTTCTTTAGTGATTTTGGGACTTGATATTTTCTTTAAGTGTATCTTCAATTTAAAAATTATAAATGATGCAATAAATAAATACAAAAAATCAAATATTTAAAGAAATATATAAATTTTATGTCTCGTGATGGGGACCTAATTTCTTTAAAAAATTTGAATAAATGTTTGTTTAATATCAATATGATTATCGAAAATGTTTACTGTAATTTCATTAATTACAAATTATGCCGATTTGTGCTTGAAAGTGTAAACTAGTATTTGTGTACTGAGCAGAATCGAAAAGAAATTGGGGGAGGAAGTAACTAATTGTTCAATTAGTTACTTCCTCATATCGCGTATTTGTGACCTGTTATTTTATTATTTTGCAGAGGAAACAATTGATAATATCATAACATTTAAAAGCCAGCCTTTGCTTACTAGGCTCAAAATTGATGATAGTTTTCTCAATGAGAATCCTTCTTTATGGGCGAATAACATTTAATTCCTTGGTGGAAAAAGGATGGTCTCAGTGCTTAGACCAGTAAATAATACAGCTGAAAGAGCGGTAAAAATGAGGCAGAACTTTCATGGTTTCCTAACAACTAATAAGGAGCAAAAACAATTTTTGTTATGTTGCGTTCAAGAGCATCGAAATATATCCTCTGAATGCAATAAACAAACATTAAAATAATAGTATGTTTAGCAATGTTTATTGTACTGTAATATTGTAGTAAATATATGTTGTAAATAAATTGTTGTCATAGTTTTTTTTTTTCAATTTATTTATTTTAACTATTTATTTATTTTAAATTAGATACATTTAAAGAAAATATGAAGTTCCAAAATCACTAAAGAACATACTTTCAGATGAATAATAAAAAAATGTATTTAAAATGGAAAAATTAACTTAAAACTTGAAAAAACCTTAATTTTGAGTAATTTCCGGGAGAAATAAATATAAAATGAGAGAAAAAACTTATATTTAGCTCTAATTGTATACTTTACGTTTCATATTTTTCATCTTGATAATTTCTTAAAATTTATATTTCATTGTTTACAAAATACATAGAAAAAAATCTTTTTTTTTTTGAAGAAAATTATGAATTTTAAGCCTCGTTTGAGGTACCTAAATATTTTTTAATTTGGATAAATGATTTTTTGGGACATGTGGGGACGTGGGGGAAGCGTTTTATCAACATGAAATTTTGAATTTCCGAAATTTTTTTTTTTCAATTTAACCTAGTGAAAAAGGGCTAGTTCGCACTTTCGGACGCAAGTCGGCACGGGTTACCGTTGTTCAAATTGCATGAAACTTTTTTTACAATTGTTTTGATGTAAAGAAAAAAATAAGAGCGCATGCGTTACAAAATTCCGACTTTCGGTTTTTATGGGACACCCTAATGGACACGCTCGCATAATGCTGTTTAATATTATTCTGCTTAAAATGTTTTCATTTAAGGAAAATATTATCTCTCATATATTTCAATAATTTTAGAAAAAGATTTATTAGAATTTTTCGATCAGCATTTCCTGTTGTAGGATGAATACATTAAAAAGTAAAACATGGTGTAAATTATAAAAAAAATTCCTGTTTTCATTCAGTAAAAAATTAAAAATGTCATAATTTCTCGGGCGGGGTGGGGGTAGGAGAAAAGGGAAGGGGCGGCAAATATGGTGCATGCCCCGGGCGGCAAAATCCTACGCTACGCCGCTGCTTGGATAGCTTCACATCCAAATACGGTCTTCGCAGTAGCATATTATCAGTCTACTTATATTAAAAACTGAGTATCTTTCTCACTATCTTTCTTTCTAACTATCTTTCTATCTTTCTATGTCACGCTTCTTTCTCCTGAACGCCAATGAACTGAAAGTCGAACCAGGTACCGATAGATAGGTAATTTTTCAAGCTTCTTTAGTTTCAATTGATATAATTATACGATTTTAATTAGCGAAGATATCAATTAATAAGTAGTCAAATTTAAAGCGATTAAGCCTAATAAATGATTAAATATGAAATCCATTCTTGCAAACCGTCGTTGCTATGAAACGGTGATAACAATGATAATGAGAATTTTGAATGAAGGCTTAACTAAATCAAACACGAAACTCGTAAGCGGACCACTTACGTAGAATTTTTATCGCTAGCTACTGGTAATATTTTGAAACATTTATTTGTTGAAGAGCCATCTACTTATATTAAAAACTGAGTATCTATGTCTGCTTTTTTTCTTTGAGCGACCTGAATTTACTGAAACTTTCCTCACCATCTTGAAGGCGTGAAGCATCTCAATAATTCGAATGATTTTTTTATATAGGAAAAAAGTAAAGGCGTGAAGCGCCTGTAAGCGAGCCGCCTTGGCGGGAAGTAGTTTCTTTAAAATTTTTTCTCACTACTTTCAGGGCACGAAGTGCCCGTGCAACGCCGGGCCACCTGCGTGGTATGTCTTGAAATCGAATGAACATTAAATTATATCAAATAATATAATTTCAGAATGAGGTAAAAGTTAGAGAGGGGGGACGTTATGCATCAGCATGCCGCAGGAAGCTAATCTAGCTGCCCTGGCAGCTAGTATACTTATTAAGAGGAGGGAGGAGAACGGACGATTTTAGTGTTCATAAGCGGCGCCAAGAGTCAAAAAAGGGGCAGAAACCCTGATCCCTGATCGAATGCATATCAGATTTCTAAGGCAGACTTAATTTTTCCCACTTCTATCATTTTATATTTTTACCCTTCAGTCCCAGGGTATCATTGTCTGAATTTTGCCATTGTAACCTGGGCGTACTGGCCCCGCTAGTTCATCGGCCCTCGGATCACGTGAGTAAAGCGCGTGCTTGGGAACTAAACCCTGGGCGTCCTACTTTCGGCTGACTATCTAACCGTAACATCTGCCTTGCCCCCCCCCCCCCCAAATCTTTCAGTCATAAAAGCTGAGTTGGGCACAGTAGGCCTTGACTTACTCCAGCTGCTCTGCCGCTGGGATCAGTTTAGCATATAAAAATGCCAGTAGTTTTACATATAGCATTCCAGAATGTGTAGGAATGATGCACACATTTCAATGGAAGACATGTCGAAACAACTTTGTCGCTATACAGGGAGTGAATAATGTTTTGCACAGGGGCAGCCCGAACTAAAATTTTTGGGTGGGGGAAAATTATCAATTTGCCGAATGAAGTTTCAATTTTACCGACTGATAAAATACAAGCATGCACATTGCACACGTGTCGTACTTGCATAACATTTTGTGAGAAAAAACATTAGGCATCTTTTAAAACACAATTCTAAAAACTAAAAAAAAAGAAAAAATCTCAATGATGCAATTTTGTCTTCAAATTGCCGAATCGTCAGCAAAATGTGCCGAATACGGTAATTATTGGGAGGTCACGGTGACCTCTCATGATCTCCCATCGGGGCGCTCCTGGTCTTGCAAAAGCAAATTCATTTAAATCCAACTGCTTCAGATTTGAACTTAAGTTTTTTTTTTTTTTTTACTTTGATTCTTATCCCTAGGGCCCCAGAGAGACAAGTCCGTCCACTTGTCAGTTTGGTCTCCAAGACCCGCTCCCTCCATAAAACTAAAAAAAAATTATGTGACTCCGATTCTGGATCCGAGGCCCCCTCAACATCAAAGGTAGGGCCCCTAGTTTTCCACTAAACTGATATGTCCTTTCACGCGTCGGGCCTAATTATCTCGAGAAAAAATTTCCCCACAACGTTAATACATTAACTTCTACATGGGTTTATCAATTCTGATGAAGATTTTAAGGGATTTTTTAACTATGGCTAGGCAGAGTCCTGTAATTATTAACTTCTGAAGATAGAGGAGGTGGTGGGGGGGGGATGTGGTGGGAGGCATGCTCTGTCATGTTAGAGGGGTCCT
>JAXGGA010008927.1:0-54101 GCA_038373865.1 Uloborus plumipes
TTCTGTAGGACGGAGACGGTCGTTATATCGAGCGTTGACTGTATTAATTTTTAAAAGTTCCAATTATGCGCAGAATAGAATCGTTTTTTTTTTCTCTTTCAGTCATTCCAAGCCCACACAAAAAAATAAACAAGTAATAATAAAGAAATAAAATAAATAATTTAAATTAAATAAATAAATTAATGGATTATTTTTATTAAAAAAATCAGAAAATAATTTAAATTAAAAAAATAAATTAATAAATAATTTTAATTAAAAAAATAAATAATTTAAATAAATAAATTAGTTTTAAAAATCTCCCGCAAGAATTTTGATGGCGCAACTTGCGCCATAATCCCCCCCCCCCTCTATGGGCACCCCTGAATCACAGTAGCTTTTAATATAAATTCTGAAATTATTTTATTTATTGAATTCTTTTATTTTTAGTGTTTGTACTTCTAACAAAAATCTATTAACATCCAATGATGTAGTAATTAGATATTTTTACTTTCTTTTATATCTAATATATAGAAGAAAGTATTGGATTCGTGAAAATTTTCGAATGTCGAATTTTGACGGATTTGCACGTTTTGAGGAGCGCCGAGTCCATTTCGATCATTTTTGGAAAATGTGTGTCTGTGTTTGAGTCTGTATGTGTGTGACCAGTTTTTGTGGCCGTGCTAGAGCAAAAACTATTGCATGAAATCGAACAAAAATTTTTGCACATATGTACCACCATGTGAACTGGTGCACCTGACTTTTTTTAGCGAATTCCTCCAAGGGGGGTGGAGCAATCGTGGGTGAAATAGAGCAAATCGTTTCTGCTTGTGGGTGATTGCTATATCTCAGGAAGTAACCGGCGGAATCAAACAAAAATTGGTCCATAGGTAGACCCTATTGAGTACTGGTGCTGATTTAATTTGTCTGTCAATATCTCAAAGGGTGGTGAAGCAATCGAGCATTCTTATTTAATGTAACTGCTATATCACGAGAAGTAATGAACGAAATCAACCAAAAATTGGAACTAAAGTAGACGTTAAAGAGTACAAGAGCTGATTCAATTTTTGTGTCAATCGCTTAAAGGGGGGTCGTGCAATCAAAAGTGCTTATTTTGTCATTGCACCTGCTGTATCTCGAAAAATATTGTTACGATTTGAATGAAATTTGGAATAACACTAACCCAATATGGAAGCAAGCATCAATTAAATTTTGGCGCCAACTGCCCCAGGGGGGGGGGGTGATTTTTTGCGCTTAGTCAACAATGCAAAAAATTAATTCATTAAAAAATCGCTTTCACGCTATTTCTTATCAAAACATCTGAAAACTTTCAATGACTTGAAATTTTTAACTGTTGCCAATTTCTTTTTACTAACAAATAAAATGTTTGCAATTAATCTAAACAAGACTTTTGCAATGATTTCCAATTTCGCTCATTGATTCTGCATTTGTAGGGTTATTACGGTAATTGGGAAATTGGAGCTGTCTCCAATTATTCGGGCGAGTACGTATTTTATTTTGTAACCGGAATTCATAAGATAGATATAGAAGAAAGTTTCGTGACGGCCACGACAGCTAGGTTACTTTGCTACTATTATTGCTTTATTATAATTGATACAAAAATACAATAAATAACCTATCTAACATTGGCGAAAGTGTTCTTCTAGATAATTAGGATATTTCTTTGTTATTAGAATCTGTTCACGTCTGTCACGCCGCTCCGTAACTCCTCGAGAACATGTTGAGCGTGACCCTCAATAACATTCAATCGAGTCTTGATAACTCGAAGCTTTATAAACTCAAATATACCTTTATTTCAAAGTTTTCATTTGGTTCCAAATTGTTGAAAAGACGGTAGGAACTGCTTGTAACTCGAACTATCAATAACTCTAAGCTTTTAGCCGGTCCCTTGAGACAATGAGCTATTGAGACGCAACTGTATTTAAGATGTTAATTTGCATCTTTAGAAAGTGTATTTTGTTTTTTGGAATTTAAGTAAAACTTTAAGTTAATTATTTAGATATAAGTTTATTAATTTATTTTTTAAAGTGAACATGTTTAGAATAATTTTTAATAATAATAATAATCGGTCATTTCAGCGAAAATGGTACAAATCAGTCCGATACTTCAGAATTTTGGTAATTAATTTTAATATTTACCACCAATTAATTGTATTTTTTTTATTTGTTCTCCATTTAATTGTGTGTAACCAAGTATTACTTACTTATGCATAAGCCATTTATAAAGGACTCAAAAAAAAAAAAAAAAAAAGGCAAAGGAAAGAAAAAATGATCTGCCCCAGCTTCAAATTGCTAGGACTTAAAATGCAATTTAAGATAAAGCTGAAATGCAACAACAAAATCATTTGAACTCACCGCACAAAAAATGTTTCTGACACCCTTTCTGCTGATTTTTATGAATGTAAACAAAAAAATCTTGGAAAAACACTTATTTATCTTTGTTCCTAGATTTTTTATATTTCGAACTGTCCACTCTGTTACAAGCCTTTCAGAAATAAAATAAGCAATTGCATTCAATGTGATATTTTTTTAAAGAAGTACAAGTAATGTATCTGCTGTGATTACTTTGATACATTGAATTATA
The DNA here is from genome assembly GCA_038373865.1 of Uloborus plumipes. Lineage (NCBI taxonomy): Eukaryota > Metazoa > Arthropoda > Arachnida > Araneae > Uloboridae > Uloborus > Uloborus plumipes. The sequence continues at coordinate 2,581 of JAXGGA010008927.1, forward strand.
TAGTCAGCAACTAAGATAAGCCTAAAATTCTTTGCTGATGATGCACTGTGGGATGTCCACTCTGTTACAGTCGCATTAATGGTGCAAAAAATATTTTTTCTTGAAATTGCAGACAGAATTAGTTTTAGGATGTTTTATACTTGTGCTGTAATTAACTTTTCTTTACGATTAGAAATATATTTTTCAAACCTCATTTGTCTCCTCTGTTACTACACAAAGTGGTCAAACTAGTCAAAACCCTTAATGAATGACTCATATACAGTGGCGTAGCTAGGGGTTGGCAGGAGCGGCTCTTGCCACGGGCGCAGCACCCAGGGGGGCGGCATTTTGACCGATTAAAAAAAAAAAAGAAATTTTTTGTTTGGTCAAGTCCAAACAGACTAAAAAATGAAAATTTGATTGACACTCCGAGCAGCGCAAACTGCGCCCCCACGCTACAAGATAATTCATAGAAAACGTGTAACTTTACTTTGGTAAATTTCGGTTGGATACACTGATGTTAGCTTAAATCCATCTGAGTGGATAGAAGTTAGTTATATGGGTCTGGAGTCTGTATAATAGGCTGATCTGAAATCGGCCGGTCTTATCCACTTAAAAGATATACAAACAAACCTTTTCTCTCTGCTTCTTCCCTTCCTTTTTTTACTTCAACATACATACTATACTTCGGAAATAACGTTCTACTATTTTAAAAATCGGCGATCTTTTGTTGATCTTTTTGGATACAGATTTTTGGAATGCAATTTTATGATGACAGAAAATAACTCCACTGTTGGTAACAATTTTTCTGTGGCGAAAACTAGCAAGAGAATAATATGTATTTCTCAAAAACAGGAGGGGAGGTTTCTAAAAAACGATTATTGCAAATTTCGTGATTTTAAAAATTTGTATCAAGAACCTACATCAAATGAAGATTCCAAAAATGAGTAACACCAGTACAGCGGTGCGCGATTCTGAACGAGTAACGTTTTCAAACGCTGTTTGTGCTTCGATGGCTCAGTATAGAAGGTTCAAAAAAAAGTTAAATAACTCTTTTTTTAGTGAGATTCGATTCTACATTTTGGAAATTTTTCGATTTTATCTGTACTTTAGTGAAGTGCTCTCACTTCTAAAATATATATAGCACCACTTTGTCAAATGAAAAATGATCAAAAAAGCTGTGTGCTAAACTATAATTGACATTAAAAATCAGCGTAAATAAAGCACAAATTAGGTAGAAAGTATAGCAAATAGCTGTTTCAAGGCTACAATGGAGCCTCTTCCTCAGTGCAAAAAGCTCAGCACACAGCCTGAAAGCTGTGAGAGAACTGAACTTTGTTCCTTGTACTCATTACTGTTTTAATATTATTGGGAGGGATTGAGCTCGATTTGTAATAACGCCAGTGCAATAGGTTTTTAGCTCTTTCTATCGTTAAAATAAAAATAGCTATTGTTTCTCGTGTATTACTAAACAAAGAAACGCCAAGTGAATGTTGAGGGAAGATGCGTGTACTCTACGCTACTTCAGGGGGAGGGGGGGCGAGCCACTTTTTTAAACGGTACACAAAAAAAAAAAAAAGCGCTAATTAGTTTTTTTTTTATCATTCTTAGTTTGAGCACCGTCGCTGTGGTACCCGCCAATACCTTCTCTATTGTTGGCCCATGTTTGTATACGCTGTATTTAAAATTTAAAAAAAAAAAAAATCGGGAAAATCCATCTGGTACTTTCTTAAAGCCAGAAAGGAAACAATTGCCCTCTATATCCCCTCATAGATAATATTAGTATTAAATTATGGCAAGTCTCTGGAACATTTTAAATGCTTAGAATGAAAAGTATTTATTCATAGAAAATAATCGGAGGCCTAAAATAGCAAACTTTTATTTTGCCTATATGCAAGGAGCCGTATTTATTAAGCCGATTTCGGATAAATTATGTTTTATATATTTTCTTTGATTTCCTAATTACAATAGAACCAATGCCTTGAATTTTATTTTAGAAGCACAAATTATGTTTATTTCATACTTTCTTCTAGTGTTTTAAAAGAAATTCTATTTAAAATTAAACTTGTTGTGTAGAGAAAAAAAACTATGTTCAATAACGAATTGCAAGACCTATTTGTTTTTTGAATTTATGTGGAATGATGGGGAATAGTAGGAATGTCCCGAGCTAAAATTGTTGGAAAGATAAAAATTCTCAAATTGAACAAAGAACTTGTAAAAAATAAAACCTGAATTTTACCCAATAATACGAATAAACAGACATATCATGAACACATAACACGAAAGGGAACACTGAGCATTGTTAAAAATTCAGAAAGAAAGAAAAAAAAATTGCAACATCATCTGAAAATTTTTCGAATAATTAAATAAATTTTTTGGAGTAAGGGCATGTTGGGAGGTCACAATGACCTCCCATCAGAGCGATCTCTAGTGGGGAGGGGGGGGGGGGCAATTTTTCAAGTTCGCCACGGGCGCTGGGCCCCCTAGCTACGCTACTGCTCAAAGACAAGCCATTTACACTTTATTATGCACAAATAAACAGGGAATAATTTTTAAAACAACGATTAGTTGGCGAAAATTATTTCATTTGATAAACTTAACTCGACAATTTCAGACATGATTTGTCCATTTTGGCTGGAATAACCCATAAATATAACATTTGCATCTAAGAATGTATCTTTTTTTTTTTTTCAAAATGAAGTTGAATTTCGAGGTGATTGTTTAAGAATTAGTTTATAAATTTGTTTTTAAAAAAATAAATGTGTTTAGCATGACTCTTAATGTATTTAAAATGATAATTTGCTACTTTTAAGAATGTGTATCTTAATTTTTTGGAACTAAAGGAAAATTTCAAGTTGATTATTTGAGTATAAGTTTACTCATTTGTTTTTTAAAAAGTGAACAACTTTAGCATAACTGTTAAAAATATATTTAAGCTGCTGATATGAATCTTCAGAAAATATGTACCTTTGTTTCTTGGAGTTACATAAAATTTTTAATTGATTATTTGAGAATAAGTTTATTATTATTATTTTGTAACACAGTGGTCCTGTTTTAATATTTTCTTCTTTAAGTTGTATGTTACAAAATTACATGCGTATTATTCTTAAAAAAAAAAAAGAATTTCATAGCAAAATTTTGCTTTATATTATTGCAAAATTAGAAATAAGAAAATATGTTACTTTGTAATGAAGTATAAATTCATAAAATTCTAATAAAATATGTATTAATTTGAAAAAAAAGAACGTTTATCTGAGCGTAGTTCTTTTTTTTTTTCTTTTTCTGTAAATCAATTATCGTGTATATAATATTGGCGAAATATTTAACAACTATCATTTACATAGAAACTTATTGAAATGATATTGAAACAGAAAAGCTTTAAAATTTAAACTAAGAATAATTAAAAGTTTAAACTTTGAGTACATACAGAAATATTTAATTCTATCTTTTAAAGTTTTGTCTCTTTTGATAAATATACATGATTTAGAAAGAAATCACAATATGCTAGTGTTTTATTTCATATGTAGCGCTACTCCTGTACAATAAAATAGAGGCTTTAAAAATTAATTTGAATGTATTTAACATGTTCCTTAAGAAATGATGTGAGAAACAACTTTGATTTATTGTTTTGAAGCTGCATTACATAAAATTAAGCGAACATGCAATGTAATTGTAATGCCGGATATCCGCAGGATATCCGGTGGCACAATTACGGATACCCGGTATCCGGCTTGTGGCGAGCCACCGGATATCTGATATCCGGTATCCGGCAAAATCACTATCCGGTCCATCCCTAAAAATAATTAAAATTTTTTACGTGAATTTAGTGCCCCTAATAGCTAATAGTACATTTTAAGTGACATTTATCACTGAAAATATTTTTTAAAAAATTTGACAAATTTTACGAAAAACATCAAAAATTAGCATTTTTCCGAAACTTCTAAGCGATTGCGGCAGATCAAGAAATTGTGCAAAAATTTCAAATTTTTCGTGAATGCTTTGTGCCTCCAATGGCACCTTTTCCGCATGTCTCATCATCAAAAAGAAAAAGTCATTTTCGACCCACCCTAATGTACAGGTTGTAGGATGGATGGACAAGCTGCATTCACTTGAACTTAGTCGATACCCTGGTGGTAACCTTGGAGACATGTGGAAAGCAGGAGCTCCATTTTTTCACTGTGTAGTGTGATTGTCTTTTACTCTGATAGATTTCACACCTTCCGTTGCAGGAATCGGACAAAGCATGTTGCTGCTCTTCTACCCACAAATTTTTCAATCTGAAAAAGCTGTACTATGGCCCCCGTTGCACAAACGCTTCACACATTTAAAGTGGTGAGGAAAGTTTCAACAAACAAGCCCTATATCTGTGATAGCATGGGCCCCATTAGGTCTAAATTTAGCGTGGGGGTAAGAGGGCAAAAAAAGTTGAATAAGTTGAAAGTACGATTCATCGGAATAATAAGAGTAAATGTTTTTTTTCGCAAAAAACAGGCCCGTCATTTAGCAGGGCAAGGGGGGGGGGGTCATTTGCCCCCCCCCCTGACTTAGAGAAATCAATGTATTTACATATAAGTGGCGTGGTTTTTGTAGTTTTCTGGTGAAATTGTATTGTGTTTTTACCCTTTGCCCCCCCCCCTGGAAAAACTTGAAATGACATCCCTGGCAAAAAATCAGGGATATCAGGGGGGGGGGGTCAAAGGCTCCGCCTACACCCTCAAATGTTGAGGCATGTGCCTCCCCACTAAGAAAAGTTTTTGTCATGCTATCCCAGTCTAAGAGCATTTAGCTTATTAATAAAATTTAAAAATTGATTTCGTTTGGAGGAGGGAGGAAGGCGGGTGTCAATTAAGCCTGCTTTAGCAAACCAAAATTCTTAATTTTGTAAATTTTGACAACTTAAAAAAAAAGGCTTCAAAGAGACTATTTTTCGGATTTTTTTTCCTAGTTACTCAAGATAAATTAGTTATACATCTGTATGAAAATAAGATTTGAATTTCAAAAAATCAATCTCAATTATTTTCTATTTTTCAAATTCTTTCTTTCCTCCCTCCCCCAATTTGTTACAAAACCGATCAAAAGAAACGAAACTAACAAAATTCTGTAAAATGAAAGATAAGAACATTTAAATAATTTTGTAATTTTGTGTGTAATAATTTTTGCGCACGTAACACAACTTCATAATTTCTATTTTTTGTGCTATTCATTTAATAAAATCACAGCATAATACACACCTAAATAATGCTTTACCACACCCTTTATCCCAACCCTCATATAGCCAACCGGTTTCCAAAATAGAATCTCCAAATTAGGCAATAGTGTAAATAGTATCATCACAACAAAAACAAAACCGTAACACTTACGGAGACTGGGCATTTCTTCAAATGAAGTGATTCCCTTGTCCACGAGATCAATTTCAGGATTATTTTGCTCCTTCGCATCATCTAGCACTTTTTTCACTTTCGACATTTTATTGAAGTCCAGAAAATTGCACGAAGTTTCAGTTGATTTTTCCATCGCGCATGCACAATGTACGTTACCGTTAAATGTGACAGCAGATATGGCAGTGGCTAGCCGCAAGCTAAAACAGGAAACACCTTGCTTGATATTCTTACTCCACTAGTTAGTTTCCGCTCAAATGTCCCATTCGGCAAAAAGCGTTGGCGATGAAAAAGGAACAACTAAAGTTAGAAATGAAAAGCATGTAGGTGTTCCGTAGGCGTGTGTTACCTTGCTATATAAGGAGTAATTAATAACGTCACTGTGTGTTGTCACGCCCCTTAGTTTTCATTTAGATCAGTCGCTGTTAGCCATACAAACTTATGCGGATTAAAATGTTTGCAATGGTTTTATGGAAGCAAAATCAAACATTTTTGACCACTTCTTAAAAATAGCACATGGTGAAAGTCTCAATTCCATTGAAAAAGACTGGAAGCCTAACTGTGCAGCGAAAAAGTCCAGTAAAAAAATTGGTCTATAATATCATATGTCTGGTTTAAATGTTAAGAAATTAAAAGCCCACTTTTGAGATGTATCAAGTGTTTTTGCTGTGCAGTTATCAATATATTTCGTAAATTTTCAGTTAATTTAATGATATTTCTCTTAAAACTGATTCGACCGCAAAAAACGACTCGCACTCATTTGTTTCCCATTACAGAGTTACTGATTGCGCTGTAGGTAGGCTAATAGAAGTTATGCGTATGGCCGAATTCAAGTGAAACACCATTGCAATCGCTTCGAGGCGATCACAATAAACCAAAATTGCAATCGTTACTGGAAGTCCAATTACGATAGAATTGCATCTCGTAGCGATTGTAATGTTTCACTTGAATCCAAATTTGGGAATTTGCAATTGCGTTGGTGAGTTGCGATTGTCCGCGTTTCACTTGAATTCCTGCCTTAGGCGAAAATTCAAGTGAAACACCATTGCAATCGCTTCAAGGCGATCGCAAATTGCAATCGCTACTGGAAGTCGAATTACATTAGAATCGCATCTCGTAGCGATTGCAACTTATCCAATTTGGGAATTTGCGATTGCATTTCATTTCACACTCCAGGGTCCCCCGGACCTACCACAACTCGTGGTTTAACCGGGATAGGACCCTGAAGAGCGCTCTGTTCTTTTTGAACCAGAACAAGGGTCGAGCGAACCCCTTGGCGCAGCACCCCCAGAGGTATCGTTTCACTTGGAGGACTTTGTGACCACGACATTTTTAACGTCCCCCAGCCGACGGTGGATCTTTGATCGGCTGGGATCGAACCCGGGTCCCTCCGAACACGAGTCCGACGCCTTACCGATCGGGCTACCACGGCCCTGCGATTGCATTGGTGAGTTGCGATCGTCGGTGTTTCACTTGAATTCCTGCCTATGATAAAAACTTTTAAAAGATATCTTTTGAATAGAAAATAGATTTCATACCCAGAGTTTACAAAATGAATGTGTTCATAGACGTCAGATGGGTCTTCTAGCCGAGAGGCAGAATCGCCTGCTTTGACAGCCGCCGGAGTACAGTAAGGAGACTGTGGGGTTCTGAGAGCAGTGAAAAAACTACATTTCTTTTGTAGCGAACTACAACTACTTTTGTGAAGTTTAGATCCAACGTTAACGATGCACAAATATACAGGTATTGTTATAAATGCAGTTAACTACAACTACTTTTTTTTAAATATAGCAACTACAAACTATACTTCGCTACTTTAAAAAAAATAGATGAAAATCATACACCGTTTGAGGATTGGCCGCAAAAATTCGAAAAGTGGATTAGAAAATTAACTTGGTTGAAAATAGAAGAAATTAGAAATTGCCTTTGATTTGTTTCTTTTCCTCTTTGTTCTGTTTTTTTTTTTTTTTTTGCTCTGATTTGCTCTTTCAAGAATTTTTTTTACAATTTCTACGAATGTTCACAGAAAGAAACTATTCAAAAGTTAAAGGATTGAAGGAAAAAAACCTTCAAATTTTAAATAATTTTTTGCCAGAGAATATTTAGGTATATGAAAATTGTAATGTCAAGTAAATCAATGAAATCAAATAATTATAATGTATGGTGTCAAAATGATATATATTGCAAGCCACAAACAGAGGGAAAATAAAAATAATTAAAAAACTAAAAAAAAAAAACATTTTAGCAACACTTGCTTTTTTGTAATTTTTTATTTAAAATCTAATGAAAGCAAATTCTGTTACATATAATTTAACTTTGGATGTAAATCGGGTCCTTAAACCTTGGGGACATTTGATCTGGGCCCAGTTAATCAGAGCTAGATTTAAAAATTTTTACTATATGACTGTTTATCCCAGCTAGGCTGACAATTTGGGGTGCGCTTCCAATTGTATCGTCGTCCGACTACCACAGTACACACATGCCATAAGCACCCGTTTATAGGGAAGGCAACCATTCACAGCACAACAATATAAACAAGAACAAAGGCCAGGTGAGAGAAAATACATTCATACCCAAGCTGATATTCGAACCCGAAACCTTCCCATCCGCAGTGAGACTTCTCTGACCACTAAACCAAGGTCAAGGTGACCTGCAGGCAGGGGTGGACTGCCTGCAGGCCAGTGAGGCAGGTTGGCCTGCCTTCTTCTGCGCCCTCAAACAAGTGTGCTTGTTTTTTGTGTTTTATTTTGTATATCCCGAGAAATTTGCAGAAGGAGGTTTCACTTAACATTGTACTATAATTTGCTTTGAATTCAAAGCACCCCTGAAGTAAAATAAAACGAAGTTGGGGGGGGGGGGGGGGGAGTTCTGAAGCCAAAGTGAGAGCCCTATTATTGACTTATATGCTCCCTATACTTGTACGACTTCATTTTTTTAAAAACTTTTGAATCATGTAAAACAATCTACAAAAATCTCCAGGAGGTTACAATGGGTTGTAAATTATTGATTTGGATTTCCATTCGGCAAATTCAGAACTTCTTGTCCTCTCAAAAATATAATCTCGGGACGTTGCTCCCCTGCTTTAATCTGCACTGAAATTGCTTTCCATGTAAAAAAAATATCCCGCTAAACCAAGGGGAAAATATTTGAACCACTCCCTCTTCCTAAAATTTCGCATATGGGCGCGGACGCCAATGTCAATATCCTCTCTTAATCGGCTTCCACCAAGAACGAAATTCAAGGCTGGAAGTTCAAATTTTTTTTTCACTATTTGTGCATCTAGCCACTAGATGGCAGCATTAGTAAAGAATGTCGAAGTCTAGTTTCTCGCTCGTATGACGCCAGAGAAGTAACTCGGAGTGTTGTATCGTTGTGTAGAAACCGTATAATCAGCAACCTGACGTACTCATTTGACGTCACATGAACTCACTACTCAAAATGAGGAACCAACATATTGGTCAACTCAAGAATGCAGGAGCAATTTAGGTTTTAGAACCTTGGAAGTCACAAATTTTGACATTCCGAATCGAAATTGTTTTCCCCAGTGAAATCGCTGGCTTGATAAGAGAGTTATTTTTTATTCTTGAAACAGCATGAAGTATTTTCCCGATTGTGGTAACAGATGATGGTTAAAAATCGCGATGTCTGTTAGGCTATTATTTGTTTGTTTACTAAGCATAGTCGGAAAGACCACTTGTGGTACGAAATTGTATTTATTATTCCTTTTAATGTTTTTCTTGATCATTATATTGTGCAGTAGCTAAATGTAAATATCAAATTCTAAACGTTGAATCTCTGGTCATACCTTTGCTATAATCGCTAATTTTTTGTGTTTTTGTTACACTTTGTAATAGAAAAATAATCTTTCTCCACAAGAGATATATTATTCTTCTTTCTCTGATGGAATTCTATAAACCTAGTTTCTATTCCTCAATTCTTTACATGGTATCTCTTTCTCTGTTGTGTTTGTTTGTGTTGAGTTAATTATAACATGGGTATTGTACAATTTTTAAATTAATAGAAATACTGTGTTGAAAAAAAAAAAAAAAAAATCTTGGAAATGAAACAAGACATGATTATTTTAATAGGGTGAAAAAAGAGCAAACTGTGGCTCACTTCGGCAATGTATGACTTATTATTTTTATGAATATACTTATTATAGCTAGCCTTTGTCTAGTCTATTCACTACGGCAAGGGTTCTCAACCTTTCAGGCTTTATTAGCGCCTTTGAACACTGATGTGAAGTCACAGTTTCCTTTCTCGGGGTATATAGTCAAAACAAGTCGTACAAGCTGGTTAGTAAAACAAAAATCCAGATACCTTCATACAAATTTTAAAATTACTGTACATAGTAATTTTATTTTTGACGTACTTCTATTACAACATTATTTTTTAGAACATTTGAAATCCGAGAAACAAACAATTTTTTTTTTTTTTTTTTGAGGTAATCTGGGAGAGGTTAGCATGAAACACTAGTCCCTTTTACAACACCAATGAGTTTTTAATATGTTATTTAATATTTATATGTGATTTTAAAATCAAGTAAATTGTAGTTTTCACTTTTTGATTTAATTTTTCTACATTGTATCTCCCTTAAAATTCTGCACTGCCTTTGGGGTATATACCCCTCAGGTTGAGAATCCCTGCATTACAGGATGTCTGATTACCATATGATGATGATTTTAGTCTGTCTTGTTTTCTGATGTTTTTCTTCATTTTGTTTTTGAAAACTTGTCAGTCTCATTCCTTTTACAATACTACGGCCTGTTCTTTGATCTTCTGGTTAGTTTTGTTCCATTAGTTTGTAATAAATATGAAAAGTGATGAGTTTGAACTTCTATAGTATTAATATAAAGATTACTTAAAAAACTATTTTTATGAGTTCAAAGTTTTAATTACTTGTATTTTAAAATAAAATAATTGTATTTTTAGTGAAATTAAAACAATTGTATGTTTAGTTCAAAGCAAAAGACATAAATGCATTTGAAACTATTGACTTTATTATTGAAAGATATTATTATCAACATGTTTATTACACACAACTATGTAGAGAAAATTTGAAATTGAGAAAAGGAAAAGGGCGGTATAAGATGAAAAAGAAATGAAACATAAATTAAGAGGGAAAATATAATAAAAGAAGCATGTTAAAAGTGCTGAAAGAAAATTCTATTTACGAGGGGGAAAAAAATTTGGAAATAGATAATTTTGTTAAAGACAGCACTGAAATCAAAAGCAAAATTCATATTTCCTTAACGAGCAACTACCATCTTATTGTTAATAATTTTTTTTACACCCACCTTATAGTATAACGCCTTAAGATTTCTTGATTTTTATTGGAAAAAAAAAGTCCCAGATAAAATTAGAACTAATAATAAAGAAAGACTAATTTAAAATTATCTACAGGTTGCATAGTATACTATATACTATGCGGCACAGCTAATTGATAAAAATTTGAATTTTTGATTGAATGAGGCATTGATTCGGATTGAATAACTTAGAAGTATGAATTATGAGTATTATTATATCCTTCTGCATGCACTATGTAAACTGAACAAATGCTATTGAGTCAAAATGGAAAAATCTTCTGATAAGTGAAGTAACTGACTCTGTGACCTAATAATGTAATGATCCCTTTTTTAACAGGATAAATGAGTAAATTTTTTTCTCCACAATCAAGCAATTTTTTAACTAATAATCCTTAGTTTCACTAGTCATCAAAGTCTGTAAGGGATGCTCCAGTCTCCTTCTAGAGGTTGATGCTATCATTTTTTTAAAATGAATTTTGTTTAAATATCAAAACATTTCAACATAAGCAATTAATGACTGCAATTTAAACTTTTTTCTTTGAAAAGTTAAACTGCATTGACTTTTCTTTCACTATCATAACTGTTTCAGCTAACAAATTTCCACTTGTTATCTAAAAAGACAAATATATGAATCTTCTTTAAGTGATTATGTCTGACTAAATTCCAAAACTGAAAGTCTTCATAAATCTAATTTTGATTTGTTACTTAGTTAATAGAAGAGAAAGTAAAAGTTTATTTTCTTCAAAATTATATCATTGAAAAATAAATTTGCTTAGCTCACTCTAAAATTAAACATTTGGGTACCCGTGCCCATGTTCCTTCTTAGTTGTCAGTTATACTCTTTGTGCATCATTTATCAATTTGTGGAAAAAAAATTCAGCTATGAAAAACCTTTTTTGCTGCATTAACTTGAATTTTGGACACTCTATCGTCAAATCCTTGTTTCATGTCTGTAGACCATGATTCTTGTTCCAACACTACAGCTTTCTTCCTTCACTTTCATGCAGTAAAGTAAACAACTTTTTTTTTGAACAAGTTTGAGTAAAATTGTTTAATTAATTGTGCTTTGAGAAATAAAACTCATAACTTCAACTGTAACACAAATTCTCCTAATTTCATGTCTGTCCTTTAAAATTTCTGAAAATTTTTATGCGGGCAATGCGTCATGAGCTTTTCCTTTTGATCAAATCTTTACATATCAATCGGGTCTTTTATTATAAATCCTTTTAGCTACCAATTTTGTCTGTACTTAAGCACTTTACTGAATTCACTCAGTTTTAGATAAGCTACACTGGGCTTTAATTTACCCATGCTGGTGTCGAAAGCAGCTTTGTGGATCTCGAAGCATATTTGAGCAGAGAAATAAATTGGAATGTGTGAATGAAAAGTCATGTAAGGTTTTGTTAAGCAGGTTGTAGATACGAAAAGAAAAAGATAAAAGTACTTATAAGAATAACCACTTGGTACATGGTTAGCTCATGGAAGCTTTTGTCAAAGAACTTAAAAAAGAATATTTTTTGTTCAAATAAGTGTTCGTTATTTGGAGTGTCCGCTATTCAGAGTGTATTATTGTCAGACCTTCATATATCAAAGTAGCAATTTGCTGGAAAAAAAAATTGATGTATAGAAATTTTGATATATAGAAGCAAGCTTACTTTTATCGTTGTTCCTAATACAGTAAAAGTATTTTTTTTAATAAGCTAATTTGTTTGTAGATTACATGTTAATAATTAGAAAAATAGTTATAGTAAAAGAAAATGTTTATTTACTTTTAAATAAACTGTAATTCAAACATTGGTTATTATGATCATAGTTGCATTCTTTAAGAAGGAAAAAATAAGCACTATGAAAATCTTGATGAATAGCCAGTTTTATAACAAGTTCACCGAAAAAAGTTTGAATTTTTTAAATACTCTAAACATTTTTTTTGAACTGAAGTAAAGAAGCTAGTGTTTCTAAAGTATCTAGCATTTAATTTTTGATCAGCTTGAAAACTTTTAGTTTTTGACTGAAGATTAGTATATTTGGGAATAAAAAACAACTAGCAGAAAAAGAGAAATAGTCAGAAAAAACAGGACAAGTCACAACATAGAATTGAAAACAACTTGATTGCTTTGTTCTAAAATTTGTAAGTTCCCACATTTTTGGTACACCCCTTTGCCCCTCAACTGACTTGTGGGGTTCGTAGTGGCAATCACTGAGCTTCCTTTTACTCCTGATTTTAATTTTTGTGAATCATACTTTCTCAAGTTGAATAAAATGACCCAGTCTGTCCAAAAGTTATTTCGATATGTGTTTTTTTTTTCAATATAGGGAAGTAATTTTTCTATATAATGAACATGGAGATTTGTTAGATGCTCGATATATAGAAAATTTCGATATATGGAGGTTCGACTGAATGTGAATTAAGGTTAGTTCAGATTGATTAACCAGCTTTAATTAAAAAAAGTTAACACATTTTAAATATTTTTTTTAAATGTAAAAGGTGGTTTTGAACAAATTAAGATCGAGTGTGCATTATTTTTATAATTACAAGCTACAATATATCAAGGAATAGTGTACCTGGGATTCCACATTCCTCTAACTACATCATTATTTTCATTTTAAAAGAGTAACAAAACACTTGAAGCTTCAGTTTTCTTATTAGCAAGTTAATGCATTTTATAAGATTAAAGTTTTAAAACTTTAAAATATACTTGCTAAATTTTCTTAGAGATTCATGTATGTTAAAAATATATTACTGCTTTTGGGTAAATTTTCATTTGTTGTACACATAAACAAAATTAACTAAAATATTATTACATTTGTTTTATTTGTTAAGTTATATGAATAATTTTTGCATTTATAGATTCAGTTCAAACTCAGATTCTAGAAGCTCGCCAGTTGTTTCCATTTAGAGCTTATAAAGATGTGCAATTACTCCATTATACTGTACCGGCTCAAGTTACTTTTGCCAGCTTTCAGTACAAAGCTAATGGGAGTTTCAACTGTCCTGCCAAGACTATAGCTATGTAAGATTTTTTCTTATTTTCATTTAATTTGATTTCATTATGTATTAAAAGAAATGATACATTATATTATATAACTATTGTACCAAAGTTTAAAGTTAATGTAGGCATGAATAATTAAAATTCTTTATGGCATTCAAATGTGGTACTTTTCCTCTCTTAGGCTGTAAACCTCATTTTTTTTAGCTTTCATGTCCAGAACTTTGTACTTAAGCAAATGATTGCAAACTTCAAAATGAATAGTTTAAAATTGTATTCGTATGTCATGTTGCATTGTTCAGTTGCTCATAATTGAATTTAATATAATTTGAATGAAATTTAATTTAAAGTTTAAAATTGTGATTTGAAGTCTACATAAAAATATATTTGAAATATAGTATGTGTCCTGGGGGGTCAAGCTCACCCTCTGAGGCTGACAACTTTTTAAATTCTGTGTCAAAGAATACTCTACAAATGATATTATCAACTAAAATACTGGAAAACCATTATGAACATTTTGAAATTAAGTTTTGAGAAGAACAATTTTTTTACAGAACTTGAAAAAGAAGAAACTTCAACAGAATTGAATAACATAAGTTAAGTAAATTATTCACATTAAAGTTGCTGTGTTAAAATATTTTCGGCTACTAGTGTGAAGATAAACTCAGCTTCTATATAAGGTTATTACCCTACTGATCAGTTATGGATAATGAACCAAAAACAAAGCTAGAGAGCCATTGAGCTATACCGTGTTTGCTTGTAACATATATATTATTTCTAAACAAATTAAAGTAGTTCTAAACCATTTTGTCTTCTCAATCTTTTCTTAGGTACAAAGGGGGAGAATATTATTCCTCAGAAAACAATTGAGTTATGAACACATCTTCAAACATGCTAAAGGGGGTCATAGCAGTAACTCACTCTATCGTTGCAGCTCTAGATGCAAGTTCAACGTACAATGTCAGGCTTTGGAACTTAATTTTTGTTGCCCTAGCATTTTATCTTAAAGCGGCATCTTACTGTAATCAGTACCAGCATTGACTTAACCTGTGAAAAATTTCCCTCCAAGTATTATTTTAATTTCCAGAGATGTTCTTGTTTGCAGCTGAGTTTAAAGCACAAGTTTTGAAGCTCTGTTCTTATTTATATGTTTCAGATATTTGCAATATGGCAGCTATCCAGTTATGAATTTACAGAATGCTACATATCCTGATCATTTTGCTGTTCGAAGATTGTATCTTTATAACCTTACACTACTTTCTAATTTTGTTCCTGTTATGTTGAATATCTCAAATCCTCTTCCTGGAAATTGGTACGCTGCTGCATTTTTGATTGAAAATACGGACAGAATTGCACAGAAGGTTTGTAGCTTATCTATTTCTTTTATTTAAACAAACTATCATGAAGAAATTTATCTTTATGTATGTGCAGTGTACTCTTACTACAACACAGTTCAGCTTAGGCAAAATGTTCAAAGCACTAGTTTTTTGCAATTAATGTATTTTAAAGCTAACGCAAATTTCTTGTATGTAGCACAAACATTTTGTAAGGAAATTGCTGGATGTAAGTATCCGCTTAGGCTATTAAATACTGATTTCGTGAATGGATTTTTATTCCTTTACAGGCCCGCCATTTTGGGGGTCAGGGGGGTGTTCGCAATTGCCCACTCTCCACTTGGAGAAATAAATGTACTTGTATGAAAGTGGGTGTGGTTTTGGCTGGTTCTTAGTATAATAAACATTGAGTACATATCTTTTGCTCCCCCCCTGGAAAAGTTGGAAATGACTGGCCTGTTCCTTTAGCATCACTAAAAGCGGAAGTGACACCATACTAGCCTAAATATTGCTTTGGTAGTATATATAAATAACCACTACGTATTAGTCATTATTTTTTTTTCATTCTAAATAAGAAAGGGAATGGAAGATATAACAGTTTCACATACACTTTGTGAAGCTGGAAAGAAAAAGAAAGTTTCGGACAATTTAAGAAAAGATAATTTCTTCTTAAAAAGGTGCATTCAAGGTAATACAACAGTCCGGTATATGGAAATCTGTAGAAGTTCAGAATTTAGCTTCAATATTGTAGCTCGCAGAATAGTGTCTAAGTAAAATACAATCTTATATGAAAATAGATGCTGCTTTTGTAATGTGGTTTAAAGTCCAGGAATAGAGGTGTTAAAATAGATGGAAATTTAATAATGAGAAAGGTGAAGTGACTGTATTTAGAAGCATATTAGAATAATGATTTGATTGTGCAAAGCATAAATCGTCATCATTTTCCTTTTGTTAAGTTATATATACAATTACTGTATCTACTGTACCATACTTTTACAGTGCAGTATTTTACTATTGCTGCGTACTGTATGTACACGTACTATGTTTTATTTTGTGTCTTTTTCTCCTGTTGATAATTAATTTTGTGCGTCATAACGGTATTTCATGTTGAGTAAGATAGCTTTTTTAAAAAATTCAGTTATTTCTGTAAGTAACAGAAATAAACAGTTAAGCATTGGTTTAAAACAGTTTAAGGGGTGTTTATAAATGTCTAAATAACTGGATATGTTTATAAAATTGGTATGCATACCATTTTCCGCAACCAAAAATTTTGACTTTCGTGAAGGCTTTTGAAACTTATTGTTCATAATTATAAATTAAGACTTTGCTGTAACAGGGTTAAAAGTAATGATTTTTTTTCCATATTTTTGCATGTCTCGCTCTTTTATTTGATTCATTTTACAATAAAAATGATTCTTAAAAAGTTAGAACAGTTTATTAAAATGTTAAGAGGGTTACTTACGAGCCTATCAGAGTGCTCTCTGAATTAATACAAGTTATTTCTCCTTTAACTGTAACTGCCCAATATTTGTTAAATGCTGCTCAAATTATAAAGCATATGTTTTTTATACTTCAAAGCACTTTCACAGATCCAAATTTTTGCTACACATAAAATGCATTTGACATTTTTCTTTAAAAATCTCTTTAAAAAATTCCTTCTTTGGAGAAAAATTCTTGCATTCTCTGATAATTTTACAATTGCAAAAATGTTTTAATTTGATGAAGTACATGTTACTCTAGGTCATCTGAGTGGAATGAGAACAAGAATTGATGATGACATTTGAAAATATTTTTTTAAAAGTAATAAGAAGATTTTAAATTTTTAAAAAGAGAAATTCTATGACTTCTCTAAACAGAATATTGAAAGCTATAAATTGTTCCACTTCTTTTCTTTTGATAGTTTCAATGTTTTAAAAACTTTTCTATGAATTGCAAAGAATAATTTTGGATTAAATTGTTTTTAGGGTCTCTTTACACCATGTTTAAGTTGGTTATCATCTTCACTCAAAGTTAATGTTGTATCTGAAGTGATTGATTTATTACATCAACAAACCACAGTCCAAAAAGTTAATGGAAGTCAGATTTACAGGTTGGAACATGTTTTATTTTGTCCTTATTGTTTTTTTTATATGAATGTTTCTGTAAAGTATTTGTAAGTGTTTTATATTATGCAATTGTTTCAGCAAAGCAAACCTTCATAATAAGGAAGTCGAAATGATTAATTATTTTAAACTGTAAAAATTCTTATGTGGACTAGGAAGATAGGCTAAAGTGAATAGTAGTTGTAATCCAAAATTTGATGTGATAAAAATTTTCCTGACATAATTCCAAACTCTGTTCTTGGGATACAGTTGATGACCTTACCTGTCACTGAATTAAATGTTTCCCTAGTTGGTACAGTTGCAAAGCAATTTGGCCTAGCTGCACTACATTTGAGGGCCATTTACTGTTGGGCTGCTTAGCACATAGACAAAAATTGAAAGATACATTACTGTTGATTTTTGTGTGGATTTTATTTGATTGTCAATGAACATGTTAGACATGTCTTTAAAGGATGCTTAAGCTTATCATATAGGTTTACAAATCTGTTACTGTGACCCCTGATCTGACCGCCTCATGGGGTCTTCCAGGAAGTTTAACCCGTTCGGGACGGCAGCCCGCAGAAGAAAACGCTCTCTCAGGCCGGCAGCTGTTACCGCGAACTGCACTCACGGGCCGGAGCATTTTCTCCCACTAAGCCTAATTCGCGATTTCGAAAACTACGCATTACATAATAATCGATAAAATGTACACTTTTCATAGAAATGACACCATTTTTGAAGATGAGATTAAATATAACATATTTTCAATCATAGCCAAAAAAAAAATCATTAAAATAACTGATATTTAACATTAAAAATATAAATTTATTGTATTTTTCTACAATTAAAACTACCTAAATTAAACACTAAATATTGATGCTAAATAGAAAAGAAACATGAAAAATCTTCACACTTAACATCATGACACACATTAATAATGAGGATTATTGCAATAATTAATATTGTAAAGCGGTATGAAAAATTTCAAAACACTGGTCGATGCAGAGACCGACATTGCAAATTTTGCATTCGTCTTTTATTGTGCTTTGATCAAACTGCACATCTCCTTCGAAGCTTTTTTCCATCTTTTCCAAATGAATACTAAAGTAAAACCTAAGTTAGAATGTCTCCCATAAAAAGCCCCATCCTTAAAACAGAACCGAAACTATTAAAGCTTTTAAACTCTTCACCACGTGTTGCAGCCTAATAAATCTCAGACACTTGATATTCCCCTCTCTAACATCAGAGAGATATATATAAAGGAACCAGAGCAATCACTTTTTGAACCGCTTGTGTTTCTGTTTTCATCACCGCAAACCCAATAAATCTCTCAGATATTTCTCTGTTCTGACGTCAGATATATATATATATATATATATATATAAAGGAACCAGAAAAATCTAATGAAAAAAAAGTGGATAAGTAACGCCATCTGATAGAAGTATTTCGTTCCAAAAGTGCACCGTAAATATGCGACGGTCGGCCCTGAAAGACATTTTTCGCTGTCGTATATTTACGGCGCTTGTCCCGTCCCGAACGGGTTAATAAATGATCTTCCGATTTTGTAGCTCTCTTAGGTCTGTAATCCCAAGTAAAAAATTTACTCTTCTGGGCACTCTTTGCTTGTGTTGTGTTGATTGGCTGTATTATTTACACTCAAATGTTATACAAATTTTTGATTTGTTTACTTCTTTTAGTTCAGTGACTTGACTTTTTAATGTTGACAAGTGCTCAGATAAATAATGCAATATTTGACTAGTTGTTTTTATTGTCAGCTTCTGAAGTCAAAATATAATTGACACTTTCATCGTTAAGTTGAGAATTGTTTTTCATATTCCTAATGGATGCTCAGTGCTGTTGTGAAACTTGCAATATTTGTTTTATTGAAGCCAAGTTTTAATTATTTACAAGTTTGGTTCAAGCCTCTTAGCATATTCTTTCGAAGCAGTTTTCATAAAACTCAAAATGTTTTTGCGAAACAAAAAGGAGTAGTAGCTTCTGAAGATGTATCTTTTCCAAATTAAAAACTAGTTTGTTCTTTAGTATTGTACTTTATTCAACAAAATAATACATTTTGATTTTGTATATTTCTTTCCTGTCCTGAACCTAAATGATTGGTTGATTGGGAGAGGGGTGGGATAAATTGAATAAGAAACTCTATCAGTTCATCTTAAATGATAATATCTGTGTTTTTTTACTTTATCGAAGGTGACTAGCATTGGCTGTTGACGAATATGCTTCAAAGATGACTTATATTTTGAGGGCAAAAATATTATCTCAGAACATTTTAGCTTCAGAGAAGCTGTTCAGTGAGTTCAGCATTAACCTAAGGCTTCATGCTAATAGGTGGGGCATGGAGGAGAAAAGACCAGTGAGTTCAGCATTTGTTTGTAGTTATATCAAGTAGTATGGTCGTTGCAGAGAAAACAAAGTTGAGAAGTGCTTGTCTTCTACTTCCCAGATTTCCTCCTCACGATTATTTTTTGTTCAATCGTTATTCACCAAGCAGGGGGGGGGGGGATAAAACTAGCATTAATAATAAAAAGGTTTTTGTCTATATTTTTTTAAAAAAATGGTTAACAATATGAATAACAATGTGTCATGCTAAATTCTTATCGTGTTTATTAATAACCATTAACATATTCAACAGCTTGAGAGAAAATCTCATAGATTAATAAAAGGATTTTGGTTATAAAAGTTTATTGACAAATACATAAAAAATAAAACCACAATGTATTTTATTATATGATGCATTAACCCAAAGTTAATCCCCACAGATTTACAAACCAGTGTTGACATTTTAGCAAACAACTAACCCTAACATGGAAGTATTTAAACACAAACATGAAGAAAAGTCACGACAAATCTGTAAGATGAAAAAGAGTTATTTAAAATTTCACATGGTTAGAGCAGAAATTTATCAACACAACATAACAGAATTTAAAATGGTTCATGATTTCAAACTATACGCTTAAAACAAACATTGCAAGAAAAGTTGCAATTCTAAGAATCCTTGAGAAAGAGGTTTGGCCTAAGTGAAGAAACAGTTTTAAAAAGAAAAGGTATATGACTAAAATTTCACTAGCTACATTATTCTGGTCAAAGAAGAGAGCTAGAGAGAGAATTTTCCTGCTCAACCAGCAAAGGTTGCAACAAACCGGAAACTCACCAAGAAACAAGCTAAAGTGAGTTTTTGAAATAAAAAGGGTGTAATGTGAAGAACATCTCGCCAGGGTAGCAGTTTCCAAGACTAACCACAAAATAGCTAAGAGCTACTTCTTCCCTAATTTCTTAGAATCTTCTATAACCTTGAAAAAGCTAGAGGATAGAAACTAGGACTCTTTTTGACTAATGGTAATGTTTTGAAATCGGAGAAAACAAGAAATACATGAAAAAGAAAAAAACTTGAATTGAGAAAACTTGTTTTACTGAACAACAGTTTAAAGCACAACTGCACAAAAAAGGAACATTTAAAACAAGAACCAGATCAAAAAAAAAAAAAAAGAAAAACAACCCAATTTATTAAATGTCCTGTGAAATAGAATATTCCACATAACACAAAGCTTGTGTTTCATTCAGCTCATCCTCATGTTTAAATTAAGAAATTACTGTACTACAATTATTTATGATGATTGATCTTCATTAGTTTGTTTAAAATACATGCTGTGTAGCCACTATCACTGTTTGCTATTCTTTTGAAGACTATTGAAAAAACTTTTCTTTTCATTTTTCTTTCTTTCCTTTTAAGTAAATTCATTTCTTAAAAGATAATATCTTTTCTAGGTTTTTTGGATCAAAAAATAGTTGGATTAGTGAAATATCCATAAAAGATTGTTTGCCCAATGAATTTGGAAATTGCCCTGCTGTTATCAGAGCTCGCCAGTTGGGACTTCCATCAGCATCTCATGAATCTGTTTCAACAGATTGCAATGACTCTAATGCTTGTACTCTTAAGATTATTCCAATAATAAATGATTGGAATTATATTTCAATTCATAGTTTAGTTCCAGAGCTGAAGTTTAGTTTAACTATAAATACTGAAAGTAAGTGCAATCTTTAATGTCTTTAATTTCAATAGTTACTTATATAACTACCCAGGTAGCACAAAAAACGTTTAAACGTTTTATAAACGTTTTTAATCGATTGTTACAACGTTAATAACCATTTACAACCTTTAAAAAACGAAGTGTGCTACTTGGGTAAGCCCCTAAGACAGGGCCTCCGAACTATGGCCTGCTTTCCAAAACTAGCCCATGAGTATTTAAGATCTGGTCCAAGGCAGCGGGCCAGATTTTAGATGCACACATCAACCAAGTCACAGATACTAAGTAATATTTAATTCTATTGTGAAAATGCCTTGTGTATTTAGATTTTGGGAGTTTCTAAGTACATGCATTAGGATAATTGCTACACCAATCGTTACAATATTCAACTACCATCATGTAATTCAACTTCTGAATTCTGTCTTAATCTAACATAAATTTGTTTTTCTATGCTTTGTTTTGCTAAAAATTAAGGATTATATGTTGCTCATTAAAAAACTAGATAGGTACTGCAATAAGGAATTAGAGAATATCAATTAAGTTAATAAAGGACAATAAAATCAATAAATCAATAAGGGACGTAATAAGGTTATACAAAAAATTTCTAACTGCAAATGAATGGATTTTTTTTATAAATAATAACTAATGATTATTTTTTCAAAACATGTCATGGAGTTGGTAGCCGCTGAAATTAACCAATTCGGAAAAAGAAAGTTTTTTTGATCATTTAATGTTTTTGCTCACTGACTAGTGAATGATAGTTCTGATGCTAAGAGAGGAAATTGTTTTATCTTTCTGTGTTGATCATTCTGACATCTGGCGGATAAGAACTGAATATTTTATCTAAATTAGATACATGTTTTTAAATTCTAGGCATACCATAATAAAGTTTAATTTTAAATGTAAGTATTACATGTGTCAACTAGTTCTAATACAGTTTGTGATTGTGAACTGAATTTTTCTATAATCAACTATCTCTATATGCACGTCTCTAGAAATTTTCAAAAGTAGCATTTTTGCTAAATATTTTGACTTAAGGAATTAGTGTCATTTTCTAAAAAAATAACATCCTGTTGAATTTTGACTTGAATTTTTAAAAAATGCTGAGCAATCTACACTGTAAAAATTAATTAGAATTTGCCTATACAATAATAAACTACTTTTCAAAGGAACATAAATGGAACATCAAACAAAAGGACAAACATATCAAATGTAGACAAAATACTTTTTTATTCTGAATTAATTGAAATTTAATAATGTTTTTTTCCTTGTGCTTTAAAATTTTAGGTTGTGCAGACTTGCATTTAGTTGAAGATGAAACTTCAGAAAATCAAGATTCTTTTAATGACATAGATCCTACTGATGTTGCACATTTTAATGACAAGAGTGAAGCAAACAGTTCTGTGGTTAACTCATGTTGGCTTAATATCCCTTTAACTCGTATTTCATTACCTACAAATTTGGCATTTGAATATAATCTTCCTCCTGATGAAGATGATTCATATCCATTTGTGCTCAACATCTCCAATTCAAAATATACTCTTACAAGTTTTGAAGTGTTCTCGACTGTTGATATTGGTGGAACACTTGTCATTGAATTGGCAGTTACACCTCTAATGGTTAGTGAAACTTAGTATTGTACTTTGATTATCAATATTGTTTTGTATAAGTTCAGCACCTTGAAGATAATTTCAAAGTGATAAAACCTCATGTGGCATTATCAACTACAAAATATTCTCGTTTTCATTTGATGTCAAATATTGACCCAGTGTTTTTTTATTTAATTTTAAACAAAAATAAACATTTTCTTTTAATTTTATTAATCTAATTCTTTTCATATTATGATACGGGTGCAGTTTGTGTAGCTGTCTTTTATTATAAGTGTCCTTTATGGTGAATTTCCTTCAATCTATATTAATAAGCAAAAAAAAAAAAAATCTTAAAAGTGTTAACTACTTCTGGATTTACCTTAAAGTTTTGGAGCTTCCCCCAAAGATCTTAATTGAACCATGAGAAAGTATTTCATTATTCTTCACAAAATTTATGAATTTCCAATTTTTCATTAGTTATTAGTTTTACTTGTAACAGTCAATGTTTTTAACTCCCCTGATTCTAATTAAAAGGAAAGAAAATGTAAGTAAAAATCGAAAAACAACGTCTAAAAGCACAAATGGGTCGAATTAAAATTGGTAAACATGTTTCAAAGGCATAAAGCCTCCTTCTTCAGTGCCAAGCAAAAAATGGAAAGAACCAAAGTATCGGGAGAGTTTAAATAGGAAAAGAGCAAAAGCTAGGCCAATCAGGTGTCAGCGTGTGCCGAGCTCGGATTTGGCTTTGCGTTGTCAGAAAATTTAAAAGCATGAAGTAAAATTGGCGAGATGTGTGGAACTACAAAGGATTCGTGGCAAATATTACTTAAATTTTTGTGAACATGAAAGGCTTCTAAGAAATCTAACTCACCAACAGTTGAAGGTCTGCAAATAATTTTAGCTTCGGAGAAAGCAAATCTTTGGCCTGTGCCCCAACAGTGTTTCGCAATTGAGGATTTTGAAAGTTCTTTCTTTTTAACATAATTTTCGTGTTCCTTTAACCTAGATTTTAGCACCCGTCGGGTCTGTCCGACGTATCCAATTTGACATTCACAGTTTATGTGACAAATGCCCCAAGGTTGAATGGGGTCTTTTAATTTAGAAAAAGTTAGTTTGTTGATGGGTCTGTAAATGACATGAAAATCAAACTTACTGAGTATTCTGGAAATGCAAGGAGAGATTTTTGAATAAAATTGTAAGGCAACAAAATTGGTAGAAGGAACAGTGGGCTTTTTGTGGGATGCACTGCGGTTTGAAAGTTTATTGTAAGCATTATCAATGATTTGAAAAGGATAGCCTCTGTCAACGGTCACACTCCGTAAGAAATTAAGTTCATCATTGAGAAGGGACTTGTCAGAACATATATTAATAGCGCGGTTAACAAACGTGTAAAAAGCAGACATTTTTTGTTTTATGGGATGACAGGAGCGAGAACGTGGAGGAAGACAAACAGCAAATGGTTTTCAGTAAACAGTAGTGGAAAATTGGTTATTGTTTTTTGAAATGAGTACGTCCAAAAAGGGCAAAGAATTATTACTTTCAATTTCAGCAGTAAACTGGATGTTGGGATCAATGGAGTTGATTAAATCAATAACCCCCGGAACTATTTCTGCTGTGCCGTCCAAAAGGGTAAAGGTATCGTCGACGTATCTGAGCCAAAGTGGAAAATCAAATAATTTAAAGAGTTTTTGTTGAAAATAATCCCTATACAATTCACTTAAGACAGGACTTAAGGGGTTACCCATAGCAAGCCCCTCGATTTGTTGATAGAATGTACCCCCAAAGACAAAGGTAGTATGTTTAAGGCAAGTTTCTGTCAAACCCACAAGTTCAATAATTTCGCGATCAGTATGGTGAAATTCACGGAGTCTGTTTTCCAGACATTGCAAAGCTCCTCTAACAGGTACGTTTGTGAAAAGGGATTTGACATCAAAAGAAACCATAAGGGCAATTCCACGGTGACTTACGTTACATTTTGACCAACCCTTTTGCATTTAGCACCTCAGTGAGAGCAAATATTGTTATACAAACCTTGTACGAAAGTTATCCATGAAAATGACAGTCAAAAGCATAATAAAAATACAAAAATATTTGCTGCATTTAAATTTTTCAAAATTTAGCAGCCAAAAATAAGGCAGTAACTTATGTTACACAAAAAGGGAATGCAATAACGTGACAGTTCGTTCTAAGGCAAATCTCTGCTCTTTCACAATTGTTTTTAGTTTGAATCATAATTTATCTTTTTTTTGGATAGTTTTAAGAAATTATTTTCACAAATTTAAAAATGTAGTTAAAAAATTGAAATTTATGGGAATTTTTAACTGAGTAACTTACGTTACAGTAACTTACGTTACAAAGTTCACTTATTAGCATATTTTTATTACAATAAATAAAGAATGAAAATTCCAGTCCAGTTTAGATCAAGATATTGTAAAATAACAATTATAAGTTAAATTCACAGAAATTTAATACCAAACTCAATGACCAATCAAACATATTACATAACATAAGACTTAAATCCATCATAGCCGCTGTTTTTAACAAGTTCAGGTAATTCAATTTTTCGTATTATGTTTTCTTTCTTGTAATAAATTTCATCTGCGTTTCTGGCCATTTCTAATTGGTTCCAACAGCAGCCATTACTTATATTTTAAACTCGTTTTCTTCAATAATCGTCACAATTCAAGGATACAATGTATTTTCGTACTTCACCACACACCATCATTCACCGGCTTTTATCTCTGTTTTTTCTTCTTGTTCCTTAAAATACTTAACTAAACGAAACCCCACAGTTTGTTAATTTCTAGTTCTTAAATGGTCATTGTCAATGTGCGGATCTTCAGAAAGTATTTTTGATAAATTTTGCTTTTTCTAACATAATTCTATACCATAAAGAGCGACTTTGAATAACAAATCTGTAATATCCACATGACTTTTCTCATACCCCTTCTACAGCGCATCTTTTCTGCAGAGTTCAGTGGCATTTTAATGCAGAATAAAATGTATTTCACCTGTAAGAGATAAAATATTTTTGTTTTTGTTTTTTCCAAAACATAATTGATAACTTTAAAACATAACAGAAGTCATTTTTGAAAAATTTATAGTACATTACTCCTAAATATTCTGAATGCAGTGATATTGTTTAGAGAGAATTAATATCTCAAAAGCCAAAAAGAAACATATAATTTATAATAGAGGTGCATTGTAATCTTATTGACAAATAGAAACATTTGAAGAAATATGGTTAATTTAAATTAAGTAAATACAGTACAAATTTTAAAGAATTCTTGCATAAATTACTCCTACTTGCCGCATAGGTTTATTTCACAATTTACTTTCATTATAAACACAAGTATTTAAGTTCTACGAGGGTAACTTACGTTACCTGCGCGTGTCGGTAACTTATGTTACACGTTTTGATTGCTGCACAAAAAATTAAACAGACAATATTTTAAAAAAAACTTTAACTATTTGCTTAACACACACTTATAAGATAGAAAATTAAGCATTGTTAATATTGCATTGCCCTTTCTTTATGCACCTCACGAACTTTAACATGTTTTTGGTAACTTACGCTACATAGCATAGTGCTTTTTTTAAATATACATAAATCACTTAATTTAGGTAACAACACTTACTTCAGCAATTCAGAATATTAATTTAAAGTGTAATAATCATTAATATTTCATTGCAACAGTTATCTAAAGAAAAAAAGTGAAACTTACCGACGTTGAAAGTTTGACCATTTGCTTCACCAAGAATAAAACATTCTAATGCCAACTTCAAAGTGCTGCCAAAACTAAAAAACTAGGTTCTAGACGGAAACTTATTTTGCATAAGACACTTTCAACCCTTTTAAATCGAAAAATATGCAAATTAATCACACTAGTTTAATTTAATTTTTTCAACGATTTTCCACACTTTCATGGAATTGCCCATAAGTAAATTGTTAGGTTTGAACTTATGAAGGATGTTGACAAATTCTATTGAATTTTTGACAGAATGAGTGTTGGAGTCAAGTAATGAAGTAAACTTAGAAGTGAGAAACTTGGCCAACCCATAAGAAGCGGTGCCAATATTAGAAACGATAGGCCTCAAGGGAACTCCAATCTTATGGACTTTGGGTAAGGCGTAGAATCTGGCGCAGTGTGAAACTGAACTAATTGAATTAGTGCGATTGGAAAACAGTTGACTTATCTTGATAACATTACGAACAGTCTTTAACTCAGTTGATGAAGGATCTTGTTTTAATTGAGTGTACGGGCCATCTTGAAGCTGGTCATTGACCCCGGAAATGTACTTGTTTTTATCCATAATTACAATCTGCCCCCCTTTGTCAGCTTTGGTTATAATCAAATTATTGTTGGAAGAAATCTTGCGCAAACTTCTTTTTTCCCGTGGGGAAAGGTTACTACTACCTTGAGAATTTGAATTAAACGAAACATTGTTGATTATAAGATGCCTTATGGACTCCTTTTGTGTGGGTGTTAGTTTGCTGTTTTTGAAAGAACTCTCAATAGGAGCCAATATGTGTTGAAGGGAATGCCTTGAAGTTACAGAAAAATTAGAATTTAATTTGAGAACATTAGCTTGATCCACACTAACAGAAATACTTGAAAGATTTACAACAGAATTAATGTTGACAGCTGGAAGTTTGGGACGAGTTTGGTATGACTGTTGCGAATTACTGAGTTTATGAAGTTTAGTGTTTAACTTGGATCTGTGAAGTGTGGAAATGAACAAAGAATTGTCCCAGAAAACTTGATCCAAAGTAGGGAACTCAACGAAACTGGCAGAAAGCTTCAAATGAAGCGAGTATAGTTCAGATTCTATTTTAGAAAGTTTGAAGCAAAAATCCTTAATAACTGTTCTAAGAAAAATTAAATGACGTCTTTTTAAGGCCTTGGAAAAAATTTGCGAAGACGAAAGACTGCATTCCAGGGAAATAAAGTTAGGAATTATTTTAAATTTTTTACAAGTGCTAAGAAAATACAAATAATTCAAAAATCTTGCCTTTTTGATCTGGAGCTTGGAAAATCGGTTAAAAAGAGACGACATGTTGAATGGAACGCTGACACACTCACAACAACTTTGAGACTTCAAAAGAGTAAACTTCAAAAGGGGGCTCAGAGGTTAAAAAGAAGAACAATCTCCCAACACATTGAAAATAACCAAACATGCTAAAAGAAAATGTAATTTCTTAAAAATGTTTCTGTTTCTGAAAAATAAGTCACTGATCTTTGTTAAATATTTCCTTTTAAACACCTGTCAGAGAGTTTGTTTTGTAAAAGAAGTGTGGGAAATGTGTAAAGGGCACTTATGTGTATTTAGCTTTGTTTTTTAACTTTAAAGTGATTGGATCAAATTGCTTGTATTATGTACATTTTACTTCAATTAAAATTTGACATTTATATTTTAAATAATATAGATATTTACTGCACTAACTTTTAATTTTTTCATTAAAAAAGAGGAGGGATAGGGTTCTAGTCACCCTCTGGAGGCCTCTTGACCCTAGGTGATGGGCTCAAAAAAGTTGGAGACAATACCCTACGCTATTTCCAATTGGAAGAATTTACTTTTTATTTTGAGCCACTAAGCAGAGTGGAGAGGAAACGTATCAGTAATAAGATGTTTAGGATCTGTTCTATTTGTATCTGCAATATGACACAGGAAGAATATGCTACTTAAAGAGAAAAACTTAATGAGTGTCAAAACTGAGTTCAAAAAACCCATAAATATAGTGTGGAACTTATCAGATCTTTAAAAAAGCAAAGAGCCACCAAAAGAAATGCAAAATGTAGCTTTAAAAGAAATTCTTAGTTTTGTTAGAACATTTAAGAATAAATGTTCTTAACCTTTAGCCAACGGCAACTACACTTGTATCTTTCTCGTCCTCCCCACGGCTCACAGCTTTCTTAATTCATTCCCCCCCGACCGAAAGCAGCACAAAGGGGACGACGTCCACTGTGATGGCCGTTCGCTCCGCAATAAAGGGTTACCTTAGGGGGACACTACTTGGCCAGCCATCTCTTATTCTTTGATTCGAAAATTATTTTTTTTTCTGGAGTTCTCCGAAAAACATTGCTCTAAACGCATTTTTCAAAATAAGTCGACATACTAAAAACGTAATTAGTACTGTAAAGTAGCTGAAAATATTAGCTAACTTACATTCAACTTAATCAGCAATTAGTTGTTTCTTCAAAATAATGTTTTTCAAAACACTCATAATGTCATAATTTTAGTTGATAAAATAGATGATCATATTCACTTTTAAATAACGAGAAAAATGATTGCAGCTTTGAAACTCGTATGTATAATAGTGTGTATACTAAAATATGCTTCATATTTTAAAAACAGTCTTACTCGTTACAGTCAAGCCCGCCTAATTGTATTGCCAGTTTGCAGCAAAAAAATATTGTACTAATCGGGATATTCAATTATCCGAGGTCACAGAAACAATTTGCAATGGTTTGGGATCTTAAAGAATTATTTTATTAAGCGGGATATTCCTTTAATCGATATTCCATTAAGCTGCTTCAACTGTAATTCAGTAATAATGTAGTATGTGTGCATAGTAAAGATAAATTTAAAGCATTTTAAGTTTATTGTACAGACAAATTAAGTTATTCTATATCATCTCTCTTTTCTAATTTTCTTATTTTTTTGCTGACTTTATTATTTTGAAATTATAAAAGTAAACATGCTTCTGTTGTATGTGCTCTTCTCACATAAAACTGAGCCCGTGAAAAATTCACAACAGAACTTTGTATATTTGCTTATAGATAGTATGCTTTCCAAAATTATATGAACTACATTTGAAGCTAAGATTTACTATAAATACATTTGCTTTCGTTTGTATCTCAAAATCACCGAAATGACATTTTTTCATCTGTTTTAGATACTGAAAAGTAACAACAACGAAATAATAAGTATAGCAAACTGTTTGTGAGGCAGACCACTGGATTCAATGAATGCCAGAAGTCCTTATCTACGCGCTGAAATTTGGAAGTAAATAGGATTCAACTTAGACCAAATAAATGATAAATACAATGTGGAGTATCTTAGACTCAAGTGACTGAGGGAAACTTTGTATTTCAGCTTGACTATTCAGAAAAATGTTGACGCTAATACGTGCGTCCAAGAAAGAAACCACAATAAAAGCGAGCAGTTCCTTAGTTTGATTCTCTGAATAGGTGCGAGAAGAATAAGCATAAATACCTTATTCATTGACATAAAGGTCTTTAGCGCTTATCTATCCTTTTGAGCATGCAAGGCATCCTTTTTGTATAGAAAATTCCTAGAGGCGTTTCAAAGTCAATCACTGTCGAGTGTGAGATCAGGAGACTCCCTTCAAACTAAAGCATAAAATCTAACAGAATGCAGAACCGATATTCCCATTTAATCTTTCTTCTGTGCTCGAAATAGCACTTGTAATTGTAGAAGGATTACTTTTAGCTCCCTTCACAATGCACAAGAAAAATATCTGTGCAAATATGTGTTAGATTCTAACTTCTTCCGTCCTTTCAACGTTTCCTGTGTGTGTATTATCTCTATAAGACATTGTCATTGCTCAGTGCATTATTATTTGTAAGTAAGAGAAGATTAGCCAAAATTATTTAAACATGTGTAAATGGGAAACTAATCTCTACCCCCCTCAGCTTTTTTACTTGCATAAACACAATTCCAAACATAAGAATTAATTAAAAGAAAATAGGCAGGCATTTGAATCGCATTGTATACGGAATGAACAGGTGTTCATAATAAATTAGTCATGTTATAGTGGCTCCAATGACTCTTTACACTTGCTTTATTTTTTTTATTCATTGCTTTGAAGGAAGCTTGCAATAAGGAGAAAATATTTTTAAATCAATTAGAAAGCGCACAGTTAAAGAATAATAATAAATACATATAACATGAAAAAGACCGAAAATTTGAAATAATTAATTTATTTTAATTTTTTTTACAAGTTTCTACCCGGACCTATCATTTAAAAATTTTCTAGGCGAGGGCAAAGGGTACATTTTCAATATTATTGCATCTAAAAACAACAAAAACCACTCCCACATATATATAAATACATTGATTTATCATAAGGGGGTGATTTCCCTCTCTAAATGACGAGCCTGTTTACACACTGACTAAATGAAACTAATGTTCGCAGCATGAAATACTTGCAAAATCCTTGAAATAAAAAATTAGTCTTTAGTGACGATTCTATTTAAAAAAAAACTATCAAAATAAATAAATAAATAAATAAATAAAATAAATAATAATAATAATAAAAATAAAAGAAAGAAAGAAAAGAAAAGAATTCACTCCATAATAAAATCGCTCATTTCGATTTCATACATAAGTTCAATGCAAACATTACATAAGCAAACCTAATGAAAATGCAATTATGAACCCGGTTTTTGGTGTTAATAAAAATACGTTTATACTTATTTTTATAGACAATATTTTGAGCTTAGCTTAAGTTTCCGAATTATTGACCCATTAATAAAACCTTAAACAAAATAATTGAATTTTATTCTTATTTTGTTGATTCTTTTCTTTAAAACAATAGCTTGTAAAAGGGTTTTTTTTTGTAAAGATTTTCGTACCTACTAGTCTGTTCAGTATATCCTTAGCCCTTCTCTCTTTTCACTGAAACAGCATTCGTTAACGACATAAAGAAACACATCAATGAAATTTATGTCTAATTTCTAAAATCTCAAATATTAGGTTTATATGTTTTTCCTCCAATAAGGAATCAATTCTCATGGAATTATTTGAGTTTAGGCAATTTATCACTTCTTTTTAGCAAAGAAAAAGAAAAAAGAATATTTAGTCTAACTTTCAAAGCAAAATATTCTCAGTTTAAACTTTTCTCATATTAAATGGATTCCTAATTAAACCTGTCTTTGAATTTTTTTTAATTTCAGAATGTTTTCCATACTTCGTAAAAAAGGTGGAACAAGTAACTTTCGGTTATAATAATAAATAAAGTGCGGGTGGATATTATTGTAGACTGTTTTTTTTTTTCTGAAAAAGAACTATATAGTTTAGAATACTAAGTAAGGCTCGTTTTCAAAAGCAGTTCCATTATTATTTATTTTAAAAAGATCTCTTGCAGTCAATTTACCCTTATTTTTTTACAAAACAGTAGACAGAACGTGTTGTCATGAATTATGGACAGCCTAGTTATTAGGTTATTAATAAACAGAAAAATGCTTTCTAGAATTTTACTTTCCTTCAATTATTTCACTTTTTCTTCTCTTTCTCCCCTTTTTTTCGAAAATTCGCCACCTAACCCTTCACTGGAGGGCAAAACCACGCCAAATGCCTTTGATTGACAGACCCCGAAAAGGAGAGTAGTGAGTTTCATTGAACTTCTCCGATATGGGCGTGTGTGAAAGGATTATCAGCTCCGAGAAGTAACTGAGTAGGGGAAGGAAAGGACTGGTACAGACGTCGTACCAGAGCCGTAGCCAGAGAACACTTTTTGCTGGTACAACTGTTGTACCGCCGTTGGCTAAAGGTTAACCCTACACTGCATAGCGTTGCCAATTGGCTACATAGACTTTTTTTACTTATGACCATGCATAAGGCAACTCAATCATAAAAAGCAAGTATTAACAACTTTAAAGCAAATACAACCATCTATCTTCAAAATTATTTTTTAAAAACTGTGTTCCAATGTTTTCTTATTACACTAAAAAACCTATATATGTCTTTTATAGATAAAAAAAAATCATGCAGTGTAATGTTAAAAGGGTTATATTAACTTTATAGAAATATAAGAATAAAACTAATATTAAAAATATAAACTTTTGAAACTTTTTCAACTTGAAATTTTTAGGGAAAACATTTTAAATGGATTTTATGAGGATCATATTTGTATCTAGAAAATCCATGCACCACTCCAGTTTTTTTTTTTTTTTTTTTTTAAATCAGAATCTGTGTCAAGTATTGCTAACAAGGGTTTTATGTTACAATTCCTATTTTTCAGTTTTTCATGAAGCTCAAATTAGTGTGCACTCAAATCTCTGCAAGTGCATTAAAAATATTTTTGTACATCTTTTTTTGATTTCATGCTACCATTTTCTACCAGAACCTTTCACACATCAATGTTACCGTGCTTGGATGTTTATCATATGGCATCAGACCAAGCTTTGAAGATGTGGATTGTATGGAGGGAAGATCCTTATCTGTGAACACTTCCTCATGGGAACACCGTTTTGCAAACATTTTTGTGCCGTATCCTGAAGCAGGAACATGGTATCTTCGATTGAAAACGTTTTGTTATTCCATTGATTCTGGAAATACAAGGTAAAATATTCTAAACTGTTACAAAGAATTATTTTAAATATCATGAAATATCTTAAAAAATAAAGTCCTCTTGTTTACTAGAATGGTTGTGGGAGAATAGTACTTTAAGACTAAGTACTTTTTTAATACAAATTTCTTTTTTAAAAGTGCCCTTTTAATTGAAGGAGTGCTTGAAGCACCCTGCCTACAGCAAATACTATATTATCCAAATTTTACCCACTTTCTTCTGTGCAGAAAATCATTCATGCCTAAATGTGCCTCATCTGCAAGTGACATTGAGTCATTATGCAATTTATTATGCTTAGTCATTTTGAGCATTTAATTTGCCTATTGTTTGAGACCTTTTCAGGTTTAATGGTTGAGTTTTTACAGCCAACTCGTTTCACTAATCCAAGAACCATTTTGTGGTTCTTAAAATTTGTTGAAAGTATGATGTGTTATTCTTAAATTCATTCGGCTAATTTTGCAACTACAAAATCAGGATTGAAAACTTAACTTTGTTGCCGTAATTAATCAGCAACATTCAAATACTAGCAAACCACATTGCTACTAATAACTTCATCCATTGCGTACATTATACCGTTCTAATTTCATGTTCTAATAGTAGAGCCATCTGCAGCCTGATCAATATTTTCTGCGCACTTCTTATAGGAACCCATACTGCAACTGCACTGTATGATAACATATGTCCAAAATATCCATAATTAATTTGGAGACTTTAAAGTGCTCTGTATATTACTATGCTTATTGCATAATTTGTCTTTTTAAAGAATAATAATAATAAAAAAAAATATTTTATTTCATCTACTAATGTAAAAAAAAAAATATGAAAGGTGAAAAATCCATTAAATATATTGTATGCTGTAACCTTATGAAATAAATTTTGATGAGAAATCTGTATACTGTTATCTAAAGTTTCAGTTTAAAATATTTTCCAATATGTTTGATGGCTTTCTTCAATTTATTTTTGCATTGTTTCATTTTATACCTAACTGTTGTAAAATTGATCTGTAGTTTGGTATTGATAAACATTACTGAACTATTCATAGTTAAATGTTATTTTAAAGTATTATTCACAATCATGCTTAAAGCATTTGTTTATTTTTTAACAATGATTTAAAATGTCTTAATATCCCTAATTTTGCTTTCTTTAGCATTTCTCCTGCCATATGTGACTTACCTAAAACATCAGTGTTTCTGAGAATTAGATCAACTCCTTGCATATTAGGTCATTGTGGATCATACGGAACATGCTATCAATATGTCAGTGGAGGGTTGATCTTCAGCACTTGCAATTGTATAGCTGGTAGGTTTCCAATTTCAATAAGACTATTATCTGTTTTTTTTTTTTAATAAAACTGTTTGTGGTTGTAACAACTAATGAAAAATGTTTAATAAAAATGTTTAAATAACTTAAAAGTGTAACTTCTGTTGAAGAATATTGAGAAATAAATAATCCTTGTTTTCTTTTTCTTTTATTTCTTTCTTTTTTGGTTGAAAATGTTATGGATTTGCATTTTCAAGGTTTTTAAAGTCAATTCTGCAACAGGAAAAACAGCGAAAAATGTTTTCATTTCAGCAAATATATAAATGCAATAAAACTATTAAAAAAATTCAAGAAATAAATTATGACATGTTTTAAAATGTCTAGATAATTTTCATTATTATTTCAAATATGTGTTTATCTTAGTGAAATATATATATGTTGACAGTTTTGTATTAAGTCTTTTTTTTTGCTTTTAAGGTTGGAAAGGTTGGGGCTGCACAGATAACAGTTCTGCTCGATCTGAGGGAGAGCTCATTCTTGATGTTTTGTTACTTACCTTGAGCAACCTCCTTTTCCTACCAGCCATAGTTCTGAGCATCTACAGAAAATATTTTACTGAGGCATTCGTGTACTTTGCTACTATGGTTTCTTCTTCTGTAAGTATTTGCATTTTATCTCATCTCGTTACCTAATCTAATTGTAGAAATGTAACTTGTATCTTGTTGAATACTATTTAAAAAGGAAGAAGAATGCTAAGAGTTAAAATAAGGCTGCCTATAGAAACTTTTTAATACAGTGAAGCACCGTTTATACGTTTTTCAAGGGATCGTGAGAAAAAAAACGTATAAATGAAAAAACGTATAAATGAAAATTACAAAAAAATAAGAAAAAACGAATATTTGTGGTTGAAAGTAACTTAAGGGTTATAAGAAAAATAAAATAATGAAATACAATGACATGAAGCATGTAATACTAACCTTTTCTAGAATTAATTTACATCTACTACTTCTCATATTCATCCGGACTGACGTTCAAAGTATTTCGTTATTTTAGGCTGTAAGTCTCTTTTGCAATGCACAGAAAAAAGTTCTTTGTTTATAGTTAAAAGTGCCATTTTAACGTTATCAGTTAACTCACTACTAATGAGATTGTCTTGCATGGTATTAAAACCCTCTAAAGCTTGCTGAAAACTTGGCAGTGGCTTTTCCGAGCAATTATCCTCTTCTTCGCTGCTGGATTCTTCATTATCGATCATTTCGTCGATTGTTAGAAGTGAACATGTTCTGAATCGCAGTGAACGATGTCATAAAATGAAGAAACTTCATTTACATTTGACCAGTTTTCAGGGAGAGCAAAATCAGTAACTTCGGTGATTTCAATAGGGCCATCCACTGAAGACAAAAATCCACCAATGGTGAAGCAGTTTTTTCATCGTTTTCGGTAAAACATCTGCCCAAGCCCAATCTCGCTCCTTTTGATTCAGATTTTAAAAAACGTATAAATGAAACTGCGATTTCAAGAAAGCGTATAAAAGATATTTTTTAACATTAATATGTATTGGACTCTGCCGGGACCGAGAGTAAAAACGTATAAATGATAAAAACGTATAAAAGAGAAAGGTATAAACGGTGCTTCACTGTAGTTATATTAGAGAAACTCAAGGTTGATGAGAGATTAATATTCCAAGAAAAATTTCATCAGTTTCAAATCATGAATTTCCACTCTGCATTGACCATTAGTAGTCCGGTGAGGTTTATTTTATAAAAGCTAGTTGCTCTTTTTATGGAAAATTCATTGAGAATTTTTTTTGTTCAAAATTTTTAAAGCTTTTTGAAAGTAAAGAAGTTTAATTTTTATAAGAGTTCTAAAATAATTCACAGTATTAAATGGCTATTATACCATGTAACAAGTGCAAGATGTCTGTACCAGAACAAAGTGTAGAATAAAAGACCACATTCCAAGAAGAATGTAGTTCTAGCAGCTACTGAAAGCATTTTAATTTATTTGAAAGTTTGTTGTGCCATTAAATTAAAGCAGTGAAACTTTAAGATGGGTTGCCAATTGGTATCTCATTTGAAAATAGAGTAGTTGGGTTATTTAAAAATGAAAGAAACAATGATACGCAAAACTTTTTCTCATTTTATAGTTCAAATGAAGCAATGAATTGGTTTTAACTGCATGCATATTTTCGCAGTAGATTTGTAAGATATATGTGCAATAAAATGAAAAAATAAAAAAATATTTTGAAACTTTGTAAAATTATAGTATTTTTTCCTGATATGGAGCTTATTTCATAATTTAAGAATGATTAATCGAATTCTCTAAAATTTCTTATATTGTTTCTCTTTTTCTTTCTGGAAATAATTTAAAAGCAAATCCTTCTATTTATTTTACTTACATTATATTCTTTTTCAGTTTTATCATGCCTGTGATGCAGAAGTATATTCTTACTGTTTAATACGGTTGAGTGTTCTTCAGTTCTGTGATTTTTATTCTGCTATACTCTCTGTTTGGGTTACATTGATTGCAATGGCAAAATTGCCATACCAAGTGCAATCATTTATCCACATGGCTGGCGCTGTTGGAGTAGCATTGGGTGTTGAGTATGATAGAACTGGACTATGGGTCTTTGCATTGCCTGCTGGTATGGGCCTTGTAATTCTCTTGACATCTTGGGTAAGAAAAAAATTATGTATTAGAACAATGTTGCGAATGAATAAATATGTAAATGATTTAATAAATGAAGGAATAAGTAGATGAAATGAACTACTTTACATGGCCCTGCATCTACTTTAAACATTGTGTTTAATATTTTAAATCATTTTAATAATTTAATATATAAAGGAATAATTAAATAAATTGAATTCTCCAAGTGGCCCGGCATCCACTTTAAACATTGTATTTAACATTTTAAATCAAAATAGTTAATATTAACTAAATAAGTACTGCACCGGGCAGCGGTAGATCTCAATCAATGGTTACAAATGTTAATCATAAAAGCTTTATCATTTTATAACATAAAAATGTTTTTTGATAGACCACAAATTATTACAATACATTTCTCAAATTGTGAAAATGACCTGTATTATTACATCATACCTTAGTCTTTGGAGCTATTTATTTTTAGACTGTAATCAAGTACTGTGGAACTTCGGCACCTTGACACCCCGAGGGACCACGAAAAGATGTCATGTTAAGCGGGTGTTAACTTACCAGGGTTTTATAACTTTAGCCATTGTAGTGTTTTCTATGTTGCTTATTTACTAGTGCTTACCATCTACATTATGAAATTAATTTCAGTAAAGTGTTTTTAATTTATTTTTTTCTTCTTTTTTGTTTGAAAAGAACATAACAGAATAAATAGAAAACTTTGAATAACTTATAAAGAAAAATCCATACTTTTTTTAAAAGCAATCTTTCCTTGTCAATCAAGTGTAGTAAAGAGAAAAGCCTGTTTACATTTGTTTAAAAAGCACTCACTGTGCTGCACTGCTACTGTTAGGGTTACCGTAGATACATTCCTCCAACCCATTTCTAGCCCTGGGTCTGCACTAATAGCACAGAGTGTGGTGGCTGACTATTCTGGGTATAAGGGGGAAATTCTTTAAAAAATATTTTCCGGAAAAGAACCAATTGACTAACTATCACATCTACATGTGAAAGACTATTGATTATAGTGTAGGGTAATTACCACTAACATAGATTAAATAACACAACTTTATTTGTATCGAAACTACAACCAAAACATTCAAACTCAAAACTGATTTTCCATTAATTTCATGTTACTTCTTTTTGCCGCCACGAGATAAATATTAGTCAGCTGTTCACTTCACTTTACTTCATTCGGCCACCACAATACCCCCCTGTTTAGTAAATTGCGTCAACGTAAGACGTTTTAAATCGGATGTGGCGACCTGACCGTGTAGCCTGGTGGTTTCAGGATGTCTGGCAGCTTCTTATCAGTGTTCGTTGATGCACCTCTGATTCAGCTGAAGAGTTAACAATTGTCCGAGATGGTGAGTCGTCCTTTTTTCCCTGTTCCTGTTCATCGTTAAGTGTATAACCGAGTTTAACCCTGTCGATGGATACCCTTACTTCTTTTGCACCCATTTTGAGGACTACAGTATAACATCGTTAATTCGGACTTCTGTAGTTCGGAAAATCTATAATTCGGACATTTTTTCACTTTTCAAAAAAAAAAAAAATAATAATAATAATAATATTTTCTCCGATTGTCCATAGATGGCGCTACAAGTTAACTCTTAAAATTTTCAAAATTATTCAGGACTTGTTCGGAAAGTAACAGAAACTATGATTGGTTACACGAACTAATGACCGTTTTTTAAATTCTCGAGAAATTGGTTTCCCATAAACCTAAAATAAAGCATGTGTTGAAGAAAAGTTGAAAGTTCTTGTTTAAAACTTGTATTTAATAAATGAAGGGTCAGGGGGAAAAACCACGGTAGTCACATTTGATTCATTTTGAGAAAAACGAAATTTAAACTTTACGAACTCATAAACTTCCCCAGTATACTTGTTCTAAAATGACAATAATACATGGATTACATTGTTTTTTCACGAATATTGCATATACTAAACAAAATTACACTTATTTTTCTAACAAGTGGTAGCATCAGTTTAAATTCAACAAAAAGTGGACTACCGTGGTTTTTCCCCCTGACCCTTCAAATGTATTTAAATATGTTTTCTCATATTTATAACTTTTTTTAATGGCGCATCAATGTTTCGTTTTCCTCTTAACATAATTTTTTTTTGCCTTAGCATTTTAAAATAGGGAAAGTATTTCTCATTTATTACTATAATAATTGATTTATTAACCTTATGCCTGAAATTAATCGTTGTTGTTGTTTTCCGGAGATGACAACAGATGGCGCTACTTCTCAAAATCCTAATTTCTTTCAAAAACGTGTTTAAAATTAGTTTTTTTAACTTAAAATTCACATTATAACGTGCTATTATCATTATAATTTCAATAAAATACTACAAATTTCACATTTCGCTTTGGTTCAGCGATTTATTATTCATAAGTTCTATAATTCGGAAATTTCCATAATTCGGAATTGCCATGTTCCAGACAATTCCGAATTAAAGATGTTATACTGTACTGATTTTTCGTTTCGCTCCACCATTGGGTAAGGACCTATGTATGGAGGAACTAAACACTATCGTGCAGTGTCATCTTTAAGAAACATGTGCGAGCACGTAGCTAAATCCTTATATACGAAAATACAATGAGATCCGTGTCGTAAAGCAGGTAAAGGTCGTATCTGTGCCATGTGTGACCGGAGACGATCAACCATGGAACGTACACCCAAGGAACGATCATCCACCTTTGTTGACATTTCTCCTGGGAGGCGAAGCGGCTCTCCGTATACAAGCTCTGCAGCCGACGTGTTAATGTCTTCCTTAATAGCGCTGCGGATACCAAGAAGAACCATCGGTAGCGTCTCCAGCCACGAAGAGTCGTTATGGCACATTAAGGAGGCTTTCAATTGGTGGTGAAAACGTTCCACCTTGCCATTGGAACACGGATGATAGCTTGTGGTACGAGAACGCCAGTAACCAGAATACTTTCCGAGCTGCAAGAACAATTGTGCCTCGAATTGCCACCCCTGGTCCGTCGTAATAATTTCAGGGCAACCAAATCGAGAGATCCACCCAGTGACAAATGTGTGAGCGACTTCTTTCAGCTGTGATACCCTCTAGTGTCCAAGCCTCTGGCCATCGGGAAAAACGGTCAACAGCGGTCACTAAGTATCTGTAGTTCTTCACCAAGGGAAGAGCTCCAACAAGGTCAATGTGCACATGCCGGAATCGGATTGGCGGTATTGTAAACTCCTTCAGTGGTGAAAGGACGTGTCTACCCACTTTTGCTTGTTGACATTGTTGCAAGCCCGAGCCCACATTCGGCAGTCACTCTGAATGCGTGGCCAAACGAATCGGGAAGATACCAGTCGTGCTGATGCCCGTGTTCCTGGATGACTGAGGCTGTGCAGTGAGTTGAATACTTGTTGGAACGAATGGTCTCGGCCTCTGCAACGATGTGTCACATATCAGCACAGTTTTACCATCATGCACGGGGACAGCTTCCAATCGTAAGGAAGACTTTTCTGACAATAGCAGATCCTGTAATTCAGGGTCGTTAGCTTGAGCGTTTGCCAAAATGTCGGTATTAACTGGTGAAATGCTAAGAGTGGCGATCCGCGAAACGGTATTTGCAACCACGTTATCGGCTCCACTGATATGTTGTATGTCTGTAGTGAATTGCCCGATAAAAGAGAGCTAGTTCAACTGCACTGGTGGAAGTTTATCTTTGCTTTGTTTAAATGCGAACGTAATGAGTTTGTGGTCAGTATATATTGTGCAATGATGAGCCTCTAAAAGATGGCGAAAATGTTGCACAGCCTTAAAGATAGCCAAGAGCTCGCGGTAATATGCAGGCCACTCAGCTTGCTTGGAGGTAAGTTTTTTTGAGAAAAATCCTAAGGGTTGCCATCCTCCTTCTCTGAATTGCATCATTGCTGCTCCGAGACAATGGTTAGACGCATCGGGGAACAGTCCCAGAGGTGCTTCTTGTGCGGGATGGTATAACAATGTCGCATTATCACCACCCTACTGTACACGCAAAAATTATAAAAGAGCAGACTAGTTTTTTACTGTTCAAAAATTGTTCAAATCAAAAAGTCAAATACAGAAATGAGGTTCTTCTTCAAAAAGGGGTGACAGCTTGATTAAGAAAATGCACCATGGTATGGCCGCCACAATAGAAAATGGAGTAAAATAGATGCAGATGTCGACTTATAGAGGTTCTTGTAAATGTGTGTCAAGTTAGAAAGGTTTTCACCCATTAGAATTAACATTAGACAAACCATTGGAAACACAACTTATCAAGGTTCATCTAGTTATTAACGTGTCGAGTTACCGGAGTTCCGCTGTATATGTTTAAGAGTATAGTAAAAAGTATTACTTGATAAGTGGTCCTGCAGACTGAAAATATATTATAATTTTTTATTGCCCTGGTATTTTACGTTGCCCAACTATCCCTTCTAAATTTTGTTGTGATCTTTTACTTCACTATCTTTACTTATACTGAATTTTATAAATCAAGATCCCTTTTCAATTGTAGTACTTAATTTCCAAGCGTAGTAGAAAATTCAAGTTAAATTCAGATTTCACGTTAGCTTTTTTTTGTGCTGTTCTGTTTTCATTCTTAAAATTTTGTTATTTTTAGTTTTGTTATTTTAAAAATATTATAATTAAAATGCGAAAAGGTATATTGAAGCTGTTATTCTATGTTTTAGATGTAAGAATGCTTAGTTTTAAATAATTATTATAGTAAGTTACTTTTAACTTCTGGGTACCAAGCTTTAAAAATTTGCCCT
Source organism: Uloborus plumipes (assembly GCA_038373865.1). Lineage (NCBI taxonomy): Eukaryota > Metazoa > Arthropoda > Arachnida > Araneae > Uloboridae > Uloborus > Uloborus plumipes. The sequence goes on from JAXGGA010008927.1 coordinate 44,256, forward strand.
AATCTAGAATTTATTTTTACTGGGTTGGAAGGGCTACAGTGCAGTGAGTCACAGGTTACCAATCCATCGTAATTGATTTTCTTTTACATAGGTTTTCGTGTGTGTGTGTTCGAAAGTGTTTGAAAGTTTTCGTAATAAAATGATAAAAAGAATTATCCTTATTCTGGTCAGAACTTAGGTACTAGATTTTGTCCGTAATCATTAAACTGTAATAGCATAAAGTACCCATGTAATATTTTAAAAATAAATGAGAAATCAGAGAAAATGATTCATCAACCCTTTGAGGGCCATGACGTTTAAGTTCGCTTTTAGTTATTTTACTGAGTGAATTTACAGTCAAAAATGTTGGAAAAAAGTACCAATAAAATTAGGAACTTAATTATTCAACTCTAATTGATTTCAAAATGCTTAACGTAATTACTTGGAGTGAGAAAACAAATTATTAAGGGGTCTCAAAGAAGAATTCATAGTGCATAAAGGGTTAAAGTAAAATCAAGAAAAGGAATATTATTTTTTGTTTAACTCTTTCTTTGTAGAGAGTTTTTTTTGATAGGTTCACTTTTGAATAAAGTAAAATATGTGAACCTAATCACATGTGAAGAAATACATATAATTTAGTCGTAGACTTAACTACAAATTAGTTGTTGAATAATTTGTTTATTATAGTGTAACGGAAGCATTCTTCATTCCAGTTCTGTTTTTAAAGACAGTAATTTTGTGGGTGTTTTTTAAAAAAAATATTTTTATAAAGTATGAATTGAATTTATTGTAATTTTACCTCATATTTTTTTGTAGGTAACACGTTGCTACAAGAAACGCTTATGTTACCCAGCTCGTAAAATCTGGCTTTCTTGCCTACTTCCTGGTGCAGTATTAGCAATTTCAGGACTGGTTATTTATGCATTTTTTGAAACTAAAGATAATTATCCATTCGTCCACAGTGCTTGGCATGCTACTATTGCATTATCCATTCTGTTTCTACTCCCGAAAGGTAAATCAAATTGTAAAAACACACCTGAACCTACTAGTACTTGTAGTTATATAAGAGTTGGAGATATCCCTGATCTTTCACATCCAGTGGGTACTCCTTATGCACAGTTGTTAGCTCCAACCCCATAATAAATTAATTCTGCAAGTAGTCATCATTTACATGTTAAACCATAATATATATGTTTTAAGGCCAATATATTGTTGTTTTTGCTCCATTTTAGTTTGCAAATTTGGTCATCAATCACATTGTCACGGATTCCATTTTTTGCATGATAAAAATGTCTGAAGCACATGTTGCTTATCATAGTCTGGTATTGATGTAAAAGATTAATTTTTTTAAAAAAATTTTGCTTTTTATACATATGTTGACATTAACTAGTAGACAAATTTTCCTTTTGAAGTGCTAAAATTAGAATTTTAATCCAAAATCTTCTTTAGAAAGTCTCATTTATTATAAATTATTCAGTAGATGGCTATTTGCAATTGATATTTAATTATAAACTAAAATTTTAGTTACATGTTTTGATGAAGTTAGTTTTTAGCACTACCTTAGACTTGCTTATATCTGTAAGTTTCAAAAAGAGCTATGATATTGTTGATTATCAATTCAAACATTCTTGAGTTTTTAATATTTAAACTTTGAATCCCCATTCTAGTCTCCATTTTTATGAATGAGAAAAAAAAGTCAATAGTATTTTCTTATAAACTTGCATATTTTATTTTTTTGAGCTTCAAATTGTGTTTTTCATTTCTTATACCTCATGAAAGTTGATTTAAATAATATTTGTTCGATCGATGCTCTTTATATTAAGCAAATGGGTCACTTGTTTTGCATGTCTTTTTACTCATTAATATGAACTGTGATAATTTCCCTGTGAGAGGAAGTAAAAACTATTCTGCAAATTGTTTTCTTCTGCATAAAAATCTATTTATTAAATGCATTCTCATTTGTGTCAACTTTATGTACTTACATTGCATGCAAAGTGAAAATTTTCAATTTAGAAATTGCTTTTAACTGTCCTAGCAGTAGGCTGTTTTACATTGAGTGGAAATGGCTTTTGCCAGGAGGGTTGAACGCTCTAAAAGTATATTAATAAAGCTGTGTGTAATGTAAAATGATGTGATTTAATCTTGGTATTGTACTTTAATATTTATTATGATTTTTATATAGAAAAATGATCATACTTTCTAAGAATGATACAAATGAAGATTTGGCATTAAAGTGATAAATGAGCTGTTGTTTTCTGTGAAAAATATATTCTGTTTGGCATTTAGTTTATGCTTATATTATCCTAAGATTTTTATTTATTAATTGGATATACTAGTTATTTAATGGTTTGTTAAAGTTTATGCAGTTAGTGTTTTATTTTACTGATTTACAGCAGTGGACAAAAAAGAAAAAGAAAAAATAATAATTTGTGGAAAAAGGTAAAAGTGCAACCAATGTGTTTTACTTTAAAAAGTAATTCAATTGGGGATACTTGTAAAGTAATGTGTCTCGCATCATTTCTCCTTTATGTTTGGGGTATCTGTCATTGCAATTAGAGAGTATCTTTAACTTTCATTCTTTTGCACTTCTCTTATCATCACTAATTTCTTGTTTCAATGTGTTCACTTTGAAACTTAGAGTACAAGATCCCACATTCTGAATCATATATATAATAAACTTCTTTAACACTTCTTTAGCTAAAGCAACAGTCACTTTTCTCCATGGCATCAATTGAATGTGCTAAGCTGTTGTTTCAAACTGCTTTATAGAAATAGACACTTAACTATTCTCCCCTTTTTACTGCACATTTTATTGAAACCAAGTAAATTAAGTCCTTTGTAATGTCACTGTCTGCATGATCTCATGCCTTGTTTTGTAGCTACTAAATTGCCTTCATGTGAATAACACCATACATAAAAAGTGTGAAAAGTATTTTCTTTTTGCAAGAAATGCTACTTTTGTCCACCACTGTAATGCTGTGTTACTTAGATATTAATTCCAATGAGAATATAATTTTCTTTTCCATTTAATTGTTAAGTAGATGTATATATATATATATTTGTTATGCATGTTGATAATTCAAAGATTTAAGCATTAAGATTCTCTGGTTTGTTGTATTTCATGTATAAATTTAAAGGTGCCATTACTTGTTCTGTATGTGGTTTGCTTTTTGCATTTATGTTTATATTATTAAATCTTTTTTTTTTTTTGGAAATAAAAAAATCTGTGATTTCAGCGCTGCTTAATGCGATAACTGTTGAAAAAACTTTTAGCTGTACTTGAAAAAGTTGGGCAACTTGTGTATTCCATAAATTTAAAGCAGAAAAAAAAACTTTCATATCCTTGTTTTGTAAAATATTTTGCAGTAAAAAATGTTACCGAAAAGTATTTTTACTACTTATTCCCTTTCCAAATTAAGCTACAGTTTTTTTTTTAATTATTTGCGAGGGAGAGAGAGAGAGAGGGGGGGGGGGGGCTGCTGAAAATTTTGATTTTTTTCCTTAATTACACTGCACAGAACTTACTTCGAATGCTTTAAGCAAAAGCATGAAATTTTGTTTTGACATAATGTACGTGATTGATATAGCAAAGCCAAAATGCTGCCTCACTTAACGTTTTCGTAGGTGACCCTTTTCTCATATGAGAAGTGCCCACTTATTAGAATGCCAGCCAGGCTTCTTTTTCTGCTTCTGACAGTCTATATTTAATTTCTTCATACTAAAAAGGTGCTTTTTTTGTGATCCAATAATAACCCCTTCTTTTACCTTTTTTTCACTTAAATATTTGAATCTGTTATTGAGATACTTGAAAGCCGTACCTTCTCTGTTCAGAATTTTCATCAAACTGTGTTTCATATGCAGCAGTAAAAGAAAGGCACATTGCGGATTCACAAGTGGTTGATATTTAATGATTTTGGTTCCAAGAAGGAAGTTCTTTTTTAAAGGCCACAGTTTCATCGCTGCTGCGAATTAATAAAAAAAAAAAACAGTGTATAATGTATATTTTTGGGAAAACAGTGCATGGGAAAAAAAAAAGTCATTTTCAGCCAGAAATCAACAAAAAAAATATTTTTATTTAAAAGACATTTACTGTGCTGTGCAGTGCTATTGAACTTGTGCTTTGCTCATATTCCAAGGTAGCACAAATAATATTTAAACGTTTTATAAACGTTTTTAAGTGGTTGTCACAACGTTAATAACCATTTTACAACGTTTATAAAACGAAGTGTGCTGCTTGGGTTTCTAACTTTTAAATTCAGTTGGACTCTATCGTAAATTCTAGTTTATCTAGGTAATTATAGTATTTTCTTCAAAAATGGTCTAAAAGAATCTACTTGCCTCTTTCTGCTAAAAAAGAAACAAAAGAGAGTTAATTCTAATGTGTGAGCCACTCAATCTAATTTAATTTTAGTTTTCGAATTTTAAGTGGTTTTATTATTTATGTTGCTCTTAAAAAGAGTTTTTTAAAAATTCAAATTGAAACCGAGTTCTGTTGACATGAGTGTCAAAAATAATTAAAACTGCTCTCTATAAACACTTCCTTTCCCAGCCCTTGTACCTTTTCTAGAATTTTTTGTTTTAATTTACATTTTGCATATGCTTTAAAGAAGATAAGATTTCATATTCATTGTTCTTAATTAGATTAAATACAAACCTCTCTAAAGTTTTAGAAGTATATATTTCAAATCATTGTGATATTTCTTGTTTACTCTTTGCCTTTAACAATACTCACCTTTAACGCCCTCTGATGAATGTATTAAAGCAGCATTCATAATAAATGACAAATATCTTACTATATTCTGTCCCGAGTACTTAAATTACTCCTGACCTGAAATGCTTACACAGTGAATATATGAGCCAATATTTAGAAAAGTGCCAATTTGAAGTTGAAGTTTTCTGATAAAAAATTTTTTTGCAGAAAAAAACTAATATTGGATTTTAAGTCTAAATTGGGTCTAAACGCAAGAAAATAAAAGGGGGGAGGTCAAGGAAGTTATTTACCCCCTCCTTAGATTACTCACTTTTAAGCCATTACAGATCTGATGAATGTTACAGATCTGATGTTAATATGAGTTACATATTTGAGTTTATGCTTTCAGTCTTCGTTAACATCTCTAAAAATGATATAATTTCCTTGCATTTTTAACATAGAATTAAGCTAATTATATTAAAATGTATATATTAGGCCAAAAAATCAAATTAAAAAAAAAAAAAGAATTTCTTGGAAATAAAAATGAGCGATAAGGTTTTAGATAAAATAAATTATGAGATTACCAAATCCAAGCTAATAAAACATTTGTTTTATTTTGAAACAACACGCAACTTCAACTTTTTCAACACACAACTCTGCTGCTTGCTTTTCTTTAATTACTTGAAGGAAATGTAATTTCTTGAACAGAAATTCAAATTTAGCATGCTAGTTATTATTTAGTTATTTAGCGAAGTTATGAGAAATTGAAGCACACAAAAAAATAAATAAATAAATAAGTAAAATAATAATAATTAATTAACTTAATTTCTGCAGTGTCAATTTTTCTTATTTTACTAACTTCTATTGTTGGGGTCATACAAACCACAAATGAAGCAATTGTACTAAAACTCATTGCTTTTCATTTTTTAAGAACAAAAATATTCAATATATGTATCTAAAACCTATGATTTTTGCTTTTTATAATTCTGAAACGTGTGAGTTAGTTCGGTAACATATTCGCTGTTTTTCAATGTTACCGCTCTGACTGTTACCGTCTGACAAACTGACAAAGTTTTTTTTTTATTTCCGAGTAGATTGCACTAAACCAAAATCAAACACGTGGTTTTTTCACTTGTAATAAAGGACTATACTTATATATAAAATAATTTTTAAAATAACAAAAACTGCTCATTTTAGAGCGTGTTACCGATCTGATGACTCAAATGACACACATTTTATAAAATCACTTTAAAAAATCTTACCTACAATTTTAGATGCAGAAATGCAAATTTTTAATTACGATTCGCTAAAACGTCCCACCAGGTACTCAGTATCACTTGGTATAGGTGCAGGAAATGATTTTGGGAGTCTAAACATAGATCGGAAGTTATTGTTACCACTCTGACGGCGGTAAACGTAAAAGTTGTTCATACTTATGATAAGCATTATGAAATTTAACCAAAGAGATGCAGTTTCTGTAAAATTAGCTTAAATGGGTATAACTTTTAGGTACTTTTCCATTAAACTATCAAATTGTTTTCTCATTCTTTTGAACCATTTTATTCAACGGAAAAATTATCTCTTCATTTTTTATACAAAAAAAAACTAGTTTTTTTAATTTTTTAAAAGTCATTTATTTTATGCATCCATTAATTATAAGTAAAGATAACTTTAATAAAGTAAAAAAGAGACATGTGCTTCTAAATTCTTTGACTTTTCACATTTGATTGGTTTTTCATGTCTGTGTTAACTCATTAGAGTCATTGCCAACTTAGAAGTACTTAAAATGGTTTTCAACTTCACATTCACTGCTTTTAATTTAATGCTGTAATGTAGACTCATTATATTTTTAAATTCAAACTTTTGGAGTGATAAAAGATATTTTCATTAAATTCTGTGTATCTAAAATTGTGTTAAATTCTAAGTTAAAGTTAACAGCAACAGTACAGATACCTTTCATGGCTTTTACTCACACATAACAGCACCACAGACTTCAATGATAACACATTAAATCAATATTTTTGGGCCCTTGCAGTTCATGGTCCATATGTTTACATACCAAGCTCTCATGAATAAATGCGAGAAGTTTTAGTATTTTAATGTGCTAGGTTAGGGTTGTTTGAAATATTAGATAAAACAATTTGTTTCATAAATGTATTTTGATTTGCCCCCCCCCCCCTCCCCTGCCCAGTTATGTTTTTAAAGCTATGTTTGTTAGCTGTTTAGAAGTAAAATTTAAAAATATGATTGCTTAGTATTTTCTTCACATTTTTTTAGGTTTTTTGTTACTTATAAGCAGAACTGGTTAGTAAACGATGAAGTATATGGAAAGTGGAATTTAATAGTGTTTATGGACTAATGAATAAAATTAAAATAATGTGCGACTAAGAAAATAGTCAATAAAAGTGCCATATTTAATCTAAGGAAGATTGAAATAAAAAATTAAATGCTTTCATTTTCTTCGTGAAGTGATTTTCGAAGATTGAAAATTTTGCAATGATAACAAAAAGATATATTCATAATATGCTGTATATTGCATGAAAATATGTACTAATAGAATTGTAAGATTTAAAGCATGTTCAGTTTTAGCTGTTTTCATGTATGATTTTGCACTGGAATAAAAAGTAGTTTGCACTGGAAGAAATGATGGTACTAAAAGCTGGTGATCAGAAAGGGCCTTCTCTGTTTGTAGATAAAATTTTAAGGAACCCTATAAAGTTTCTGTAATTAGACTTTGTATTTGTTAAATGTTAGTTTCTAGTTATTCCTGACTGCTACAACAATTTATGAAATCGCAAAATCTGTGAAATCGATTACAAAAAATTCAATTTTTATTGTGTTTTTCAGTTTAATGTAATGTAGTTTTACTATAGATTTGAAACAATGTTAAATATTTTTAGAGTTACTAGTAACGATTTCATATTTGTCACTTCTTGTACAATGAATACAAAAACGAGTGCATATGTGACTTTATATTGAATATGCATATTGGAGTACTTTGAAAAGTAGTTTATGTTGTATATGTTGAGCTGCAATCGTATGTACTAGTCATTTTCATACTTGATTTTATAAATGTTTACTATATATAAAAGTGTTTGTTTTAGAATGTTCCAAGCCTATATGTATGTGTGTATATCTATATTTTAATAAGTATCAAGATATTGATGTTTTTATAAGTTAAATTTTCACATTTCGTTTATGGCTAAATAAGATGTTTCAAATGCCACATCATGAAAAATAAATTTTCTATGATTTAAAGTTTATTGGTTTTGTTGTACTCATTTAATCGTTAAGTCACCCTTTATTCTGAAACTCAAAGAAGCTAATGTGAGAAAATGGTGCAATTTTTATGAGAACAAATGTACAAAAACTGAAAAATTGTAGGAACAGTAGGAACCATACATTTATTGGATAAAAAGCCACAAATTACTACTCCATAGCCAGAGCTAAGACATACTAGCAAGCAAAAATTGAAACAGTGACACACCTCAACAAGGGCAAAGTTGTAGTCAAGTTGTTGATATTTTGCAAGTATTTCTTGGAGTTCATTGCTTTTAGAGGAAAGTTTGGTGTGACATTGCTGGCATTGCTACGCATCTACTTGGGATTATTGACTTAACTTTAGTTTATGAAAAAAGGGAAATCCATAGTTTAAGTAGAAAAAAAAGTTTTTCTCTTGAAATAGTCAAAAAAAATTGATTCTGACATTTGGTGACATGGTGGTAAAGTTTTGGCTTTCCAGGTTTTGGACCCGAGTTCGGACCTGTGGTGGCTAGTCGGTGGATTCCCCAGATGCAGAAAATCGGTAGATCCCATGTTGTATGATTATGCAGTACGTAAAATATCCCTTGGGTATTCGTTTGGCTTTGAATTCCCTTGTCAAAATAAAGTTCCAAGTGCAGAGAGCCAGGTGCCACCATCTATCTGGAGGAAACTGGGCGCCAAAATTATCCGTGGCTTAATGGTGGCACATGAAAGAGTGAATGCTATATCGGGAGCCTCACTAGGTCTGCAAAAGGCTAAATGAAGCCCCATTGAAAAGAAAAGAAAAATGTTTTGAGTAGCTAGGAATTAATCTCTATTTATTTTCTAGGAAAGCTATGCATGGTGTTCCCGTTTAACCCGCAAGATATTCATTTTTGCAATCATTTGTCCTAGATTTGAAGCATAAAAAAAAAAAAAAAGAATAATTTGAACACAAAAAATTTAAAGATTTGCGATAAAAGCTCAAAGATATATTTAAGGCTGACTTTGACTTTGGCAATAATTGAGATTGGAGCATATCACTCCTCTAGTAGAATGACAGGTTATCGAAGCAAAAGAAGAAAATATTTTCAATTTTCATTGTCATTGCAAAATAAATTTAAATGCTGTGCCATGATCTGAAGAAGCACCGTAAAAAAGTCGTACAATTTGAAAAAGCACATTGTATGCACACATATAATTTCAAACCCTTGTTAGTCACTATATCCCCCCCCCCCCCAAAGGTGTTATTGACAGCTCATGTAAAGTAGTGCAAGTCACAAAACTCTACGTTTTATATCTCGATGAATATTGGTTGTACTAATGTCGAACTTTTTGTGTTAGAATCGGTTTTTTATACTCCTGATTTCCCTTAATACAAGTAATGGACCTAGGATCTGTATAAAACAAACTTTTGTGTTCATTTTTTGCTACAAACTTTTAATATCGCAACAAAACAGCTTATTTTGATCATTTTTGCAATGGTATGTATGCATCTAGGACAAACAGCTGTGAAAATAAAAGTATTGCAGGTTAAACGCGAACACACTGTATGTGTTTGTGTGTGTGTGTGTGTGTGTGTGTATACAGTGGCGCCGACTCTGCGGGTGCTGAAGAGCTCCAGCACCCTCCAAAATATTCGTGAGGGTGCTGAGTATTTTGGAGCACACTTTTCGTTAAAATTTGCCTTATTTTGACCCTTCCCCCCCCTCTACCTTTGGACTCTGTCTTTGAGCACCCCCACTAATTTTCAAAACCCGGCACCACTGTGTATATATATATATATAATAAAACAAGCAATTAACACAATAAACAAATATGAAATAGGAGAAGTGGATTAAGAAAGGTTGAATCCATAGCTCATCAGCCATGGGGGATTCAAGAGTGGTCAAACGACCAAAAACTTTAAACACAAATTTGTATTGCATTTAAAT